>JASPKZ010009931.1:0-29139 GCA_030220185.1 Diploptera punctata
TGTATTTTCTTGTTTATGAGACTTGATAAAATAGGTAGCATTATATATATAGCAATATGAGTAAAAAGTAAAGTAAAGTATTCCCAACACAGCCCTCAGGAGGCCCTTCGGGTAGTTGGAGGTTCAGGCTTCCACTTTTTCTGAACAATCGGCACTTGATGTCAGCTGGGTTGTCAGCCCTGCATGACGGGCGCCTTTACACCCAGAACAAGCGTCTGGTACTCATTTCCGTTAGAGGCTGAGTTGACTCCAGGGCCATAGTACCACCAGAAGGTTTGGGTCAGTTTAAAAATCCTGACCAACCGAGACTTGAACCCCTCGACCTTCTGGCTTGTAGCGCAGTAGCTTAACCATTACGCTATGGCGTGCCCCATCAATATGAGTAAATAAAGAAATTTTGGAAAGACCACTTGAGCAATGGATCGAGACTGTAGATCTAATAGATGGAAAAGGCTATTGAGAAAAATAGAAATAAACAATTGACCCAAATGTACTACTCAATTAATTCATAAAATGTTGAGGAGTACTGAAAAAGGGACCAGAGTTGGCAGGTCAGATAGTAACAATGAAACAGAGAGAAAACAAATCAAGGTTCATGGAGTACAGGAAACATATTCTCCTTATGGTTGGATGTGTCAGTTCAAATATGAAGTGAAAAAGGAGAGCTTAGTATCAATCGGCCACCCAGGCTTAAAAATTAAGATTCATTCTAGTGTGGGTAGTGCCATATGTTGTTGGCCTCGGTCTGATATCTATTGTTTTAATGGAAGTGTTCTGCATGTCACTGCTCTAGTGTGGGTAGTGCCATATGTTGTTGGCCTCGGTCTGATATCTATTGTTTTAATGGAAGCGTTCTGCATGTCACTGCTCTAGTGTGGGTAGTGCCATATGTTGTTGGCCTCGGTCTGATATCTATTGTTTTAATGGAAGTGTTCTGCATGTCACTGCTCTAGTGTGGGTAGTGCCATATGTTGTTGGCCTCGGTCTGATATCTATTGTTTTAATGGAAGCGTTCTGCATGTCACTGCTCTAGTGTGGGTAGTGCCATATGTTGTTGGCCTCGGTCTGATATCTATTGTTTTAATGGAAGCGTTCTGCATGTCACTGCTCTAGTGTGGGTAGTGCCATATGTTGTTGGCCTCGGTCTGATATCTATTGTTTTAATGGAAGTGTTCTGCATGTCACTGCTCTAGTGTGGGTAGTGCCATATGTTGTTGGCCTCGGTCTGATATCTATTGTTTTAATGGAAGTGTTCTGCATGTCACTGCTCTAGTGTGGGTAGTGCCATATGTTTTTGGCCTCGGTCTGATATCTATTGTTTTTATGGAAGTGTTCTGCATGTCACTGCTCTAGTGTGGGTAGTGCCATATGTTGTTGGCCTCGGTCTGATAGCTATTGTTTTAATGGAAGTGTTCTGCCCCCCCCAATGTCACTGATCTAGTGGGGTGGTAGTGCCATATGTTGTTGGTCCTCGGTCTGATATCTATTGTTTTAATGGAAGCGTTCTGAAGGTCACTGCTCTAGTGTGGGGTGGTAGTTGCCATATGTTGTTGGACTCGGTCTGATATCTATTGTTTTAATGGAAAGTGTTCTGCATGTCACTGCTCTAGTGTGGGGTAGTGCCATATGTTGTTGGCCTCGGTCTGAGGTCTATTGTTTTAATGGAAGTGTTATGACATGGCACTGCTCTAGTGGGGGTAGTGCCATATGTTGGTGGCCTCGGTCTGATATCTATTGTTTTAATGGAAGTGTTCTGCATGTCAATGACTCTAGTGTGGGTAGTGCCATAGTGTTGTTGGCCTCGGTCTGATATCTATTGGGTTAATGGACGTGTTCTGCATGTCAATGCTCTAGTGTGGGGTAGTGCCATATGTTGGGTTGGCCTCGGTCTGATATCTATTGTTTTAATGGTAAGCGTTCTGCATGTCAATGCTCTAGTGTGGGTTTAGTGCCATATGTTGTTGGCCTCGGTCTGATATCTATTGTTTTAATGGAAGTGTTCTGCAGTTCATAGCTCTAGTGTGGGTAGTGCCATATGTTGTTGGCCTCGGTTTCTGATTCATATCTATTGTTTTAATGGAAGCGTTCGGACATGTCATCTGCTCTAGTGTGGGTAGTGCCAATATGTTGTAGGCCTCGGTTCGGTATCTATTGTTTTAAGGAAAAGCGTTCTGCATGTCACTGCTCTAGTGTGTGGGTAGTGCCATATGTTGTTGGCCTCGGTCTGATAATCTATTGTTTTAATGGAAGTGTTTCTGTAATGTCACTGCTTCTAGTGTGGGTAGTGCCATATGTTGTTGGGGGGGCCTCGGTCTGATGGTCTATTGTTTTAACGGAAGTGTTCTGCATGTCACTGCTCTAGTGTGGGTCGTGCCATATGGTTTTGGCCTCGGTTTGATATCTATTGTTTTAATGGAAGCGTTCTGCATGTCACTGCTATAGTGTGGGTAGTGCCAAATGTTGTTGGCCTCGGTCTGATTTATCATTGTGTTAATGGAAGGGTTCTGCATGTCACTGCTCTAGTGTGGGTAGTGCCATATGTTGTTGGCCTCGGTCTGATAATCTATTGTTTGAATGGAAGTGGTCTGCATGTCACTGCCTCTAGTGTGGGTAGTGGCATATGTTGTTGGCCTCGGTCTGATATCTATTGTTTTAAAGGAAGTGTTGCTGCATGTCACTGGCTCTAGTGTGGGGGTTAGGGCCATATTGTTGTTTGGCCTCGGTTCTGATATCTAGTGTTTTAATGGAAGTGTTCTGCATGTCATTGCTCTAGTGTGGGTAGTGGCATATGTTGTTGGCCTCGGTTCTGATATCTATTGTTTTAATGGAAGTGTTCTGCATGTCACTGCTCTAGTGTGGGTTAGTGCCAATATGTTGTTGGCCTCGGTCTGATATCTATTCTATTGTTTAAGGAAGTGTCCGGCAGGTCACTGCTCTTAGTTGTGGGGTAGTGCCATATGTTGTTGGCCTCGGTCTGATATCTATGTTTTAATGGAAGTGTTCTTGCATGTCACTGCTTCTAGTGTGGCGTTAGGGTGCCATATGTTGTTGGCTCGGTCTGATATGATATCTATCCTGGGGAGAGTTAATGGAAGTGTTCTGCTTGTCACTGCTCTAGTGTGGGTAGTGCAATATGTTGTTGGCCTCGGTCTGATATTCTATTGTTTTAATGGAAGTGTTCTGCAGTGTTCACTGGACTCTAGTGGGTATTAGGCCCATATGTTGTTGGCCTCGGTCTGATATCTATTGTTGTAATGGAAGTGTTATGCATGTCACTGCTCTAGTGTTGGGTAGTGCCATATGTGTTTGCCCCTCGGTCTGATATCTATTGTTTTAATGGAAGTGTTCTGCATGTCACTGCTCTTAGTGTGGGTAGTGCCATATGTTGTTGGCCCGGTCTGGGTCTGTGATATCTATGGTTTTTTAAGGAAGTGTTCTGCATGTCACTGGCTCTAGTGTGGGTAGTGCCATTCTGGTGTTGGCCTCGGTCTGATGTCTATTGTTTTAATGGAAGTGTTCTGCATTGTCACTGCTCTAGTGGTGGGTGGTAGTGCCATATGTTGTTGGCCTCGGTCTGATATCTATTGTTTTAATGGAAAGTGTGCTGACATGTCAATGCTCTAGTGTGGGTAGTGCCATATGTTGTTGGCCTCGGTCTGATATCTATTGTTTTAATGGAGAAGTGGTCTGCATGTCACTGCTCTAGTGTGGGGGTAGTGCCATATGTTGTTGGCACTCGGTCTGATTATCTATGTTTTTAGTGGAAAGTGTTATGCATGTCAATGATCTAGTGTGGGTAGTGCCATATGTTGTTGGTCTCGGTCTGAAATCTATTGTTTGTGTGAATGGAAAGGTTCTGCATGTCACTGCTCTCGTGTGGGTAGTGCCATATGTTGTGGGCCTCGGTATGATATCTATTGTTTAATGGAAGTGTTTCTGCATGTCACTGCTCTAGTGTGGGTAGTGCCATATTGTTGTTGGCCTCGGTTCTGGATTTATATCTATTGTTTTAATGGAATGTGTTCTGCATGTCATGCTCTAGTGTGGGTTAGTGCCATATGTTGGTGGCCTCGGTCTGATATCTATTGTTTTAAGGGAAGTGTTCTGCATGGTCACTGCTATAGTGTGGGTAGTGCCATATGTTGTTGCCCTCTGTCTGATATATATTGTTTTAATGGAGAGTGTTCTGCATGTCACTGCTCTAGTGTGGGTTAGTGCCATATGTTGTTGGCCTCGGTCTGATGTCTATGTTTTTAATGGAAGTGTTCTGCAATGTCACTGCTCTAGTGTGGGTTAGGGGCCCATATGTTGTTGGCCTCGGTCTGATATCTATTGTTTTAATGGAAGTGTTCTGCATGTCACCTGCGCTAGTGGTGGGTAGTGCCATAGGTGGTTGGCCTCGGGTCTGCTATCTATTGTTTTAAGGGAAGCGTTTCTGCATGTCACTGATCTAGTGTGGGTAGTGCCATATGTTGTTGGCATCGGTCTGATATCTATTGTTTTAATGGAAGTTGTTCTGCATGTCACTGCTCTAGTGTGGGTTTAGTGCCATATGCTGTTGGCCTCGGTCTGCTATCTATTGTTTTAATGGAAGTGTTCTGCATGTCACTGCTCTAGTGCGGTGGTAGTGCCATATGTTGTTGGGGCCTCGGTCTGATATCCATTGTTTTAATGGAAGTGTTCTGCATGTCACTGCTTCTAGTGTGGGTTTGGAGTGCCATATGTTGTTGGCCTCGGTCTGATATCTATTGTTTTAATGGAAGTGTTCTGCATGTCACTGCTCTAGTGTGGGGGAGTGCCATATGTTGTTGGCCTCGGTTTGCTATCTATGTTTTGTAATGGAAGTGTTCTGACCACGTCACTGCTATAGTGTGGGTAGTGCCATAGTTGTTGTTGGCCTCGGTATGATATCTATTGTTTGAATGGAAGTGTTCTGCATGTCACTGCTCTAGTGTGGGTAGTGCCATATGTTGTTGGCCTCGGTATGATATCTATTGTTTTAATGGACGTGTTCTGCATGTCACTGCTCTAGTGTGGGTAGTGGTAGTGTGCATATGTGTTGGCCTAGGTCTGATATTTATTGTTTTTTTAATTGGAAGTGTTCTGCATGTCACTGCTCTAGTGTGGGCTGTGCCATATGTTGTTGGCCTCGGTCTGATATCTATTGTTTTAATGGAAGTGTTCTGCATGTCAATGCTCTAGTGTTGGGTAGTGCCATATGTTGTTGGTCTCGGTCTGATATCTATTGTTTTAATGGAAGTGTTCTGCCATGTCACTGCTCTAGTGTGTGGTAGTGCCATATGTTGTTGGCCTCGGTCTGATATCTATTGTTTTTAATGGAAGTGTTCTGCATGTCACTGCTCTAGTGTGGGTAGTGCCATATGTTGTTGGCCCTCGATTCTGATATCTATTGTTTTAATGGAAGTGTTCTGCATGTCACTGCTCTAGTGTGGGTAGTGCCATATGTTGTTGGCCTCGGTCTGATATCTATTGTTTTAATGGAAGTGTTCTGCATGTCACTGCTCTAGTGTGGGTAGTGCCATATGTTGTTGGCCTCGGTCTGATATCTATTGTTTTAATGGAAGTGTTCTGCATGTCACTGCTCTAGTGTGGGTAGTGCCATATGTTGTTGGCCTCGGTCCTGATATCTATTGTTTTAATGGAAGTGTTCTGCATGTCACTGCTCTAGTGTGGGTAGTGCCATATGTTGTTGGCCTCGGTCTGATATCTATTGTTTTTAATGGAAGTGTTCTGCATGTCACTGCTCTAGTGTGGGTAGTGCCATATGTTGTTGGCCTCGGTGTCTGATATCTATTGTTTTAATGGAAGTGTTCTGCATGTCACTGCTCTAGTGTGGGTAGTGCCATATGTTGTTGGCCTCGGTCTGATATCTATTGTTTTAATGGAAGTGTTCTGCATGTCACTGCTCTAGTGTGGGTAGTGCCATATGTTGTTGGCCTCGGTCTGATATTCTATTGTTTTAAAATGGAAGTGTTCTGCATGTCACTGCTCTAGTGTGGGTAGTGCCATATGTTTGTTGGCCTCGGTCTGATATCTATTGTTTTAATGGAAGTGTTCTGCATGTCACTGCTCTAGTGTGGGTAGTGCCATATGTTTGTTGGCCTCGGTCTGATATCTATTGTTTTTAATGGAAGTGTTCTGCATCATTTCACTGCTCTAGTGTGGGTAGTGCCATATGTTGTTGGCCTCGGTCTGATATCTATTGTTTTAATGGAAGTGTTCTGCATGTCACTGCTCTAGTGTGGGTAGTGCCATATGTTGTTGGCCTCGGTCTGATATCTATTGTTTTAATGGAAGTGTTCTGCATGTCACTGCTCTAGTGTGGGTAGTGCCATATGTTGTTGGCCTCGGTCTGATATCTATTGTTTTTAATGGAAGTGTTCTGCATGTCCACTGCTCTAGTGTGTGGTAGTGCCATATGTTGTTTGCCTCGGTCTGATATCTATTGTTTTAATGGAAGTGTTCTGCATGTCACTGCTCTAGTGTGGGTAGTGCCATATGTTGTTGGCCTCGGTCTGATATCTATTGTTTTAATGGAAGTGTTCTGCATGTCACTGCTCTAGTGTGGGTAGTGCCATATGTTTTGTTGGCCTCGGTCTGATATCTATTGTTTTAATGGAAGTGTTCTGCATGTCACTGCTCTAGTGTGGGTAGTGCCATATGTTTGTTGGCCTCGGTCTGATATCTATTGTTTTAATGGAAGTGTTCTGCATGTCACTGCTCTAGTGTGGGTAGTGCCATATGTTGTTGGCCTCGGTCTGATATCTATTTGTTTTAATGGAAGTGTTCTGCATGTCACTGCTCTAGTGTGGGTAGTGCCATATGTTGTTGGCCTCGGTCTGATATCTATTGTTTTAATGGAAGTGTTCTGCATGTCCACTGCTCTAGTGTGGGTAGTGCCATATGTTGTTGGCCTCGGTCTGATATCTACTGTTTTAATGGAAAGTGTTCTGCATGTCACTGCTCTAGTGTGGGTAGTGCCATATGTTGTTGGCCTCGGTCTGATATCTATTGTTTTAATGGAAGTGTTCTGCATGTCACTGCTCTAGTGTGGGTAGTGCCATATGTTGTTGGCCTCGCGTCTGATTATCTATTGTTTTAATGGAAGTGTTCTGCATGTCACTGCTCTAGTGTGGGTAGTGCCATATGTTGTTGGCCTCGGTCTGATATCTATTGTTTTAATGGAAGTGTTCTGCATGTCACTGCTCTAGTGTGGGTAGTGCCATATGTTTGTTGGCCTCGGTCTGATATCTATTGTTTTAATGGAAGTGTTCTGCATGTCACTGCTCTAGTGTGGGTAGTGCCATATGTTGTTGGCCTCGGTCTGATATCTATTGTTTTAATGGAAGTGTTCTGCATGTCACTGCTCTAGTGTGGGTAGTGCCATATGTTGTTGGTCTCGGTCTGATATCTATTGTTTTAATGGAAGTGTTCTGCATGTCACTGCTCTAGTGTGGGTAGTGCCATATGTTGTTGGCCTCGGTTTGATATCTATTGTTTTAATGGAAGTGTTCTGCATGTCACTGCGCTAGTGTGGGTAGTGCCATATGTTGTTGGCCTCGGTCTGATATCTATTGTTTTAATGGAAGTGTTTTCTGCATGTTCACTGCTCTAGTGTGGGTAGTGCCATATGTTGTTGGCCTCGGTCTGATATCTATTGGTTTTAATGGAAGTGTTCTGCATGTCACTGCTCTAGTGTGGGTAGTGCCATATGTTGTTGGTCCTCGGTCTGATATCTATTGTTTTAATGGAAGTGTTCTGCATGTCACTGCTCTAGTGTGGGTAGTGCCATATGTTGTTGGCTCGGTCTGATATCTATTGTTTTAATGGAAGTGTTCTGCATGTCACTGCTCTAGTGTGGGTAGTGCCATATGTTTGTTGGCCTCGGTCTGATATCTATTGTTTTAAATGGAAGTGTTCTGCATGTCACTGCTCTAGTGTGGGTAGTGCCATATGTTGTTGGCCTCGGTCTGATATCTATTGTTTTTTAATGGAAGTGTTCTGCATGTCCACTGCTCTAGTGTGGGTAGTGCCATATGTTGTTGGCCTCGGTCTGGATATCTATTTGTTTTAATGGAAGTGTTCTGCATGTCACTGCTCCTAGTGTGGGTAGTTGCCATATGTTGTTGGCCGCGGTCTGATATCTATTGTTTTAATGGAAGGTTCTGCATGTCACTGCTCTAGTGTGGGTAGTGCCATATGTTGTTGGTCCTCGGTCTGATATCTTTAAAATTGTTTTAATGGGGAAGTGTTCTGCATGTCACTGCTCTAGTGCGGGTAGTGCCATATGTTGTTGGCCTCGGTCTGATATCTATGTTTTAATGGAAGTGTTCTGCCCATGTCACTGCTCTAGTGTGGGTAAGTGCCATATGTTGTTGGCCTCGGTCTGATAATCTATTGTTTAATGGAAGTGTTCTGCATGTCACTGCTCTAGTGTGGGTCGTGCCATATGTTGTTGGCCTCGGTCTGGATATCTATTGTTTTTAATGGAAGTGTTCTGCATGTCACTGCTCTAGTGGTGGGTAGTGCCATATGTGTTGGCCTCGGTCTGATATCTATTGGTTTAATGGAAGTGTTCTGCCCTGTCACTGATATAGTGTGGGTCGGCGTGCCATATGTTGTTGGCCTCGGGTCTGATATCTACTTGTTTTAATGGAAGTGTTCTGCATGTCAATGATCTAGTGTGGGACGTGCCAGATGTAGTTGGCCTCGGTCTGATATCTATGGTTTTGAAGGGAAGGGTTCTGCATGTAACTGCTCTAGTGTGGGTAGGGACATATGTTGTTGGCCTCGGTCTGATATCTATTGTTTTAATGGCAGTGTTCTGAAGGTCACTGATCTAGGTGTGGGTGAGTGCCATACGTTGTTGGCCTCGGTCTGATATCTATTGTTTTAATGGACGTGTTCTTGAATGTCACCTGCTATCTGTGGGTGAGTGTAGTGCCACATATGTGTTGGCCTCGGTCTGATATCTATAGTTTTGATGGAAGGGTTTCTGCATGTCCACTGATCTAGTGTGGGTAGTGCCATATGTTGTTGGCCTTCGGTCTGATATCTATTGTTTTCATGGAAGTGGTCGGCATTTCACTGATATAGTGTGGGTAGTGCCATATGTTGTTGGCCATCGGTCTCTGATGTATCTTGTTTTAATGGAAGTGGTCTGCATTTGTCACTGCTCTAGTGGGGGTTTAGTGCCATATGTGTTTGGCCTCGGTCGTCTGATATCTATTGTTTTAATGGAAAGTGTTCTGCATGTCACTGCTCTAGTGTGGGTAGTGGCATATGTTGTTGGCCTCGGTCTGATATCTATAGTTTTAATGGAAGTGTTCTGCAGGTCACTGCTCTAGTGTGGGTAGTGCCATACGTTGTTGGCATCGTGTCTGATATCTATTGTTTTTAATGGAAGTGTTATGCATGTCACTGCTCTAGTGTGGGTAGTGCCATATGTTGTTGGCCTCGGTTCTGATATCTATAGTATTTTTAATGGAAGTGTGCTGTCATGTCACAGCTTATAGTGGGGGTGGGTAGAGTGCCATATGTTGTTGGCCTCGGTCTGATGTCTATAGTTGGAATGGAAGTGTTCTGCATGTCACTGCTCCTAGGGTGGGTAGTGCAATATGTTGTTGGCCCCTCGGTCTGCGATCTATTGTGTTAATGGAAGTGTTCTGCTTGTCACGGGCCTCTAGTGTGGGGTAGTGCCATTATGGTGTTGGCCCCCCCGGTCTGATTATCTATAGTTTTAATGGAAGTGTTCTGCATGTCACTGCTCTAGTGTGGGTAGTGCCATATGTTGTTGGTCTCGGTCTGATATCTATTGTTTTAATGGAAGTGTTCTGCATGTCACTGCTCTAGTGTGGGTAGTGCCATATGTTGTTGGCCTCGGTCTGAAGTTTATTGTTTTAATGGAAGTGTTCTGCATGTCACTGCTCTAGTGTGGGTAGTGCCATATGTTGTTGGTCTCGGTCTGATATCTATTGTTTTAATGGAAGTGTTCTGCATGTCACTGCTCTAGTGTGGGTAGTGCCATATGTTCTTGGCCTCGGTCTGATATCTATTGTTTTAATGGAAGTGTTCTGCATGTCACTGCTCTAGTGCGGGTAGTGCCATATGTTGTTGGCCTCGGTCTGATATCTATTGTTTTAATGGAAGTGTTCTGCATGTCACTGCTCTAGTGTGGGTAGTGCCATATGTTGTTGGCCTCGGTCTGATATCTATTGTTTTAATGGAAGTGTTCTGCATGTCACTGCTCTAGTGTGGGTAGTGCCATATGTTGTTGGCCTCGGTCTGATATCTATTGTTTTAATGGAAGTGTTCTGCATGTCACTGCTCTAGTGTGGGTAGTGCCATATGTTGTTGGCCTGGTCTGATATCTATTGTTTTAATGGAAGTGTTCTGCATGTCACTGCTCTAGTGTGGGTAGTGCCATATGTTGTTGGCCTCGGTCTGATATCTATTGTTTTAATGGAAGTGTTCTGCATGTCACTGCTCTAGTGTGGGTAGTGCCATATGTTGTTGGCCTCGGTCTGATATCTATTGTTTTAATGGAAGTGTTCTGCATGTCACTGCTCTAGTGTGGGTAGTGCCATATGTTGTTGGCCTCGGTCTGATATCTATTGTTTTAATGGAAGTGTTCTGCATGTCACTGCTCTAGTGTGGGTAGTGCCATATGTTGTGGCCTCGGTCTGATATCTATTGTTTTAATGGAAGTGTCTGCATGTCACTGCTCTAGTGGGGGTAGTGCCATATGTTGTTGGCCTCGGTCTGATATCTATTGTTTTAATGGAAGTGTTCTGCATGTCACTGCTCTAGTGTGGGTAGTGCCATATGTTGTTGGCCTCGGTATGATATCTATTGTTTTAATGGAAGTGTTCTGCATGTCACTGCTCTAGTGTGGTAGTGCCATATGTTGTTGGCCTCGGTCTGATATCTATTGTTTTAATGGAAGTGTTCTGCATGTCACTGCTCTAGTGTGGGTAGTGCCATATGTTGTTGGTCTCGGTCTGATATCTATTGTTTTAATGGAAGTGTTCTGCATGTCACTGCTCTAGTGTAATGGTAACAATTTGATCTTGCATTTAACAAGTTGTGCATTCAAACAGTAAGTAATGTCTTTTTTAAGAGAATGAAATATAATTTTTGTTGTTTCCTTTATGACTGTTTTAACAATCAACATCAGGTAAAAAGAAAGAAAATAAAAATTTTACTCTCAGAGAAAGTATGTGTAATGGCTTTAAAAAAACTACCAGATATTTTGGAAAATTAAAACTAATAAAAAGTAAAAACAATGTTAGAAATCAATTTAAGTTATGTAGATAGGAAATAACACTATGAGGTTCTTTAATATTGTTTATTTTTTATTATTTCACTCACCTCATACTTCATAATTCATAGCAGACCCTGGGTTTCTTCACATAATTTGTGACATTGTCAATGCGCGTCACGTTCACAACTGACGTCCAATGGAGGGATAAAGAAATTGAGAATAATGTAATTAACCTATCATCTGAAAACTTTACAAAAGAAGAAATATCTATTTTGGACAAGGGATTGAAAACATGCATTAGTTACTCTAACAATTTAGAAGATTACATAGCTGATGTTGAAATTGCTATAGATGACATGAATTTTGAAGAACAAACAATAATCAGAAAAGAATGTGGGGAAGTTATTGAAAAAATTAAAAACACAAAAATAAAAAACATATGCAAAACAAATATGAAGAAAGTAAGAAACATTAATAATAAAAATGTTGTTTTTTCAAAGTCAGACAAAGGGAATAATTTGGTAATTTTGGATAAAGAAGATTATAATGATAGGATGGAGAATTTATTAAAGGGGGAAGAATATGAAGAAATTAAAACAAATCCTCTCGCAAAAACAATTAAAGAAGTTGAAACCAGCCTAAAATCAATTAAAAAAATTATGACACAAAAGGAAAAGTTTAAATTAAAAATACCAAATCCCAGAAACCCCAACATTCATGGTCTTCCTAAAATCCACAAAGACAGAAAGAAAATGAGACCTATCATCAACAATATCAACTCACCGACATATAACATATCCAAATGGCTTAACAATAAATTTAAAGGTATGGAAAAATTGAAAATTTAGCAGTAGAAAATTCTTACCAATTAGTTGAGAAATTAGAAAATGTAGAAATAGAACCTTCAGAAAGATTGGTCTCATTTGATGTTACTTCATTATTCACAAACATACCGACTGACACAACTTTGAAAATTTTAGAAAAATGGTTGAAAGAAAACAAATTAGATGATGATAGCGTTAAAGAATACATAAAACTAACAAAATTATGCTTAAATCAAATGTTCTTCACCTTTAGAGGAAAATACTTTAGACAAAAATCAGGACTCGCAATGGGAAATCCATTATCACCATTCTTAGCAGACATGTTTATGGGGAACTTTGAATGTCATGTAACCAAAGCACATCCTTTGATGTTTAAATTTTGGAGAAGATATGTAGATGATATCATAGCAATAGTAAAAGAGAAACAATTAGAAGATGCCATTAAACTGTTAAATATTCAAAATAAAACAATCAAATTTACAATGGAAATAGAAAATAATCATGAAATACCATTTTTAGACCTTAAATTGATTAGGAATGAATAAAAAAAAGAAAATAGAATTTGGAATCTACAGAAAAGAAACTCACATCGACAATTATATAAAAGCTACTGGATTTAACCATTTTTCACACAAACAGGCAGTATTTAATAGTTTAACACACAGACTTGTGAATGTCCCCATGAGCAAAGAAAATTACAATAAAGAGAAAGAACACATCATAAAAATTGCTAAGGATAATGGTTTTCAAAAGAAGATGATACACAAGAAAATAAATAAATTCAAAGAACAAAAAGTCATCAATGAAAGTACTCTTCAGACAGATAAAAATATAGGCAAAAAATTCAAGAAGTTCACATACCATCCTTTGGTATTTGACAAGTTTCAAAAAATTTTCAACAAATTCAACATTAAATTAGCACCGAAAAATGATTACAGCTTAGGTAATTTAATAAAAACCAACAAAAATGAAAAGATTGAAGACTGCAAAAAATCGGGAATTTATCAAATTAATTGTAAAGATTGTGAAAAGATATACATAGGAAAAACAAAAAGGAATCTAAATACAAGATTAAAAGAACACCTCAGAAATGTTAAAAATGGAGAAACCGAAAAATCTGCAATAGCTGCACATGCCTGGTCAGAAAAACATAGAATAGAAACCAAAACAAAATTACTTAAACAATTGGAAAAACCGAAGGAACTCACAATTTGGGAAAAAATTTACATATGCAAGAATGAAAATACAACTATGAATTTTGAAATACCCGGTTATAAAGAAAGAGGACTGATTTGGAAATTCTTCGGTCGGCCACCAGATGGCGCGGAGGTCAGTCTGCAGGATAGAAGGCCGTTGGACGTCAGTTGTGAACGTGACGCAGCATTGAGAATGTCACAAAAGATGTGAAGAAACCCAGGGTCTGCTATGAATTATGAAGTATGAGGTGAGTGAAATAATAAAAAATAAACAAAATTAGAAATCAATATTTACTCCAACATGATCGCAGTTTGTAATTGAGTGCACATAGAATTGCATAATCGTTTCTAATAGTGTCTATTCTCAGCTATGACACACCAGACATCTTGGAAGAGCTTCCATAAATCATTTTGCAGGGGGATAAGGCAAACTATTCCACATACACTTCTTTACTTCTGTCCACATATTTTCAAATGGGTTCAAATCCGGAGAGCAATGAGGTCGGGCTATCAGTTCTATAGCCTCTCTAGTCAGAAATTAATTTCTAATCAATTGAGAAATTAAAGATTTACATTATGATACATAAAAGAACATATAACTTTCTACCTTTTGATATTTGTGCTTATTAAATTTTACACTAATGTGATAGTCTGTGCCCAATAAGAGATATCCACTACAACAACATGACACAGATACTCTACTACTCTGGGCACAAATGGCGATGTATTTGTGGTCAAATCAAGTTCCATACTGACAGTAAACAAAACTGAATTAATTATTTGTAGTACAATAGGTAATTCTTCACAAAATATTACTCTTTCCCAATTCCAATCACATTTTTTTTAACTGTAAAACTAAATGGACTTCAATGTGCTCCTTCTTACAAACGTCTATAAGAGGCTCCTGCTAAACATTCACGTAAGAGTGACATGTTGCTACTCTTTTTAAACTTCCCTAGGAATGGCACGTCAACATCTCAAATTAGCAGCCCTTAAAATGATTTCTTTTTTTTTTTTCTATGGCCAAAAAACTTAACGTCTCTCTTCTACATGGCAGAGGAATGAAAGTGATTCCTTCCAACTTCTGTCACTAATCTCATGTCCTGTAGAGCTAATGAAATGTCCTTTCATCACTGCCAGTTATTTGGTTTTAAAATTCTCAAATACCAATACTTTTACACTCACCTTCATGCTGTCCTTACTGACATGTGTAAATACCTAGCTGTCTTGGATGCCAAATAATCAAAATGAATCACAAGTATATATATACATACTTTTTTATTTTTTTACTTGATTATTCTGTGCAGCCATGTTAAATTAAGGTCTTGACGGCAGAAATGACAATGTTTTTTATCGAACACTCTTAATCTTTACTTATGTCTTACTGTAATGGAACACATTCACTATGATAAAAAAAAGTATATTTAGAATTGAAAAGTAATATACAATACCTGTTTCTTTCTGTTTTTTATTTGACAGAAGCCTTTGATACAACAAAAATAGAAGATATAATAGGAATCTTGTAAGAGAAAAAATTTCAATCCAGTAAAAAATTTGGTAAAGGTTATAAATACAATTACTGAAACAATATTTCTATAAATGGGAAACTCTTACGGAAGGATTAAGTGTGTAAAAGGAATAAAACAAGAAGATTCTCTAAGCCATTTATTAATTTGATAATAAATAAAATTATATAATAGGTAAAGAGCCTACCAGATTACCAAATGGGAAATAAAAAATGTAATACATATTTTTTATGCTGATACAGTTCTGGTCACCAGAACAGAGGGACAAACTGCAATGATTACTTCATCGATTTGTTGACCAACAGCAGAAAAAGATGAATAACGGAAATCTCTACAAATATAACTAAATGTATGTGTATCTATAAGATGCAAATTAGAATTATACAACAAGTTATGGATTTTAATATCTTGGAATACACATCTCAAGCTCTGGTATATTGATTGATGAACTAAGATCTCAGGTTTTGAAAGCATTGAAAATATCAGGATACTTACAAGTTGTTATATGGAAAAACAAATATTTAAACACAGAAAATAAAGTAAAAGTTTATAAAACATGTGTATGGCCTGCGGATACAAGAGCAGATAATAAACAACTCATAAGAACAGCAGAAATGAATATTTTAACAGCCTTAGTAAACAAAACAAGATTTGACAGAGTTAGAAACCAGGATGTGAGGGAGGAATGCAATATCATAGATGTTAAGATATTTGTTACAACAAGGAAAAGGGAATGGAATGCTCACGTGGACAGAGGCTCATTAAAGTAGTGAAGAACTTACATCCTGGAGCAAAGAGAGAGTGGGCAGACCCCACAACAGATGGAATAACATTGTTTCATCATTTACTTAGTGTAAGTAAATAGGCAGCGTTGTAAGGGGTATGACTGTGTATAACCTCTCCTAACCCAATTCTCATCCTCCCCTTCTCGTGGTACAATAACCCGTTTTTACAAACGAGGCCTGAGACCGAGTCCGCGGTATAACCGTTCCATCAGGTACTGAGTAAATGCAGTATCCTAATGTCTGTCCAGAGACTAAAAGGTAGCAGCCCTACCACTGGACTACTTAGCGTCGGACCAGTAACCTGTCCTAAGGAACTTCAAAACTACTTTCAAGTCTCAACACGAAATCAAAAATCCAGAAGGAATTGAAATATGACGATCCACAGCAAAGAAATATGGTTAAAAGAAAAACGGCACAATGATATTGTAAGATATGCAACCTGGAATGTCTGAAGCATCCATGAAAAAGAAGAGGAACTAGACAGTATATTTAAAAATAGAAACATTGATTTTGCAGTAACTACAGAAACTAAGAAGAAACTTAAAGGAACGAAAGAAACACAAAATTATGTACAAATATATAGTGGTGTCGACAGGAAAACCCATGGACAAGCTGGAGTAATAATTTGGATTATTAAACCATAAGAAATAAAATTCAACACTACACTTACTTACTTACTCACTGGCACTATCGAACCCGTAGGTTCATGGCCGCGCGGACATAAGCTCTCCATACATCCCTATCCTGAGCTAATCCTTTCCAATCATTCCCTGTATAATCTACTTCCCTCAAATCATAGTTAATGTTTATTCTCCCACCTCATTCTTGGTCTACCAACTGGGCGTTTTCCCTCTGGCTTTCCTACAAGAAGCTTCCATGCAAGTCTTTCATTCCCCATACGTGCAACATGTCCTGCCCATCGCAGTCTACGAGACTTGACTGTTCTTATTATATCTGGCTTCCTATAAAGACCAAGTGTAGTTTCATTGTTATGTTGGTCTTCTCCATTCACCTGTCGCTTCTGTTCATCTCTCTTTGGTCCAAAAATGTTCCTAAGTACTTTATTCTCAAATACTTGTAATCTCCTTTCCTCCCTTAAAGTAAGAGTCCATGTTTCGCACCCATATAATATAACTGGTAGAATAATAGTTTCATATATTTTCAGCTTAACGTTTTTTTGAAAGGAGTTGGGACATCAAGAGTCTCTGCAATGCATAATAGCACAGCATTTCCAGAATTGAGCCTATGTTTTAATTTCTTTGTGCATCTCATTCCTATTTGTGATTATTGTTCCTAGGTATTTGAATTCAGCCACCTTCCTCAAAATTTCCCTCATTTGTCATTAGCTGTCCATTTCCATTATATAATGTATTTCTACGTGTGACCATATATTTAGTTTTAATCGATATTTACTTCCAGTCCTAAGTTCTTAGTGTTACTCAATAGTGTGTCAACACTACACTTACTGGAATGAAAGAATATTAGAGCTTCGACTGAAAATAAATAGAGCTAATTTGACAGTTCTTGGTGTATATGCGCCAGAGGAAGGCCGTGAAGAAGACAATGAAGAATTCTATAAAATATTACAAGAAATTTACAGCAAAATTAATAGAAATGTTTACATTCTCATAATAGGAGATTTAAATGCCAGAGTGGGCAATGCTCAAGTCAACAATAATATTGGAACATTTGGCAAACCAACCAGCAATAGGAATGGGACAAGATTAGCAGATTTTGCTATCTGTAATGAACTGAGAATAACGAATACCTTTTACAATCATAGAAACATACATAAGTATACCTGGCATCGTCAGGACTCAAATCAATCATTTATTATTTCATTGCAAATAATAAGATTTTTAAATTGTTTCTCGATGTCAGAGCCTACAGAGGATATGATATTGGTTCAGATCACTACCTAGTAGAAGCAAGAATAAGATTTCTACCAAGATGGTTAAAAAAGAAGAATCAACAACAGAGCATAGAACAAAAGTACAAGGTAAAATGATTTTATGATGACAGCATTAAATGGTTATATTCGAGAAGGATTCAGCAATATATGGCTACAACTCCAGAAAGTAATGATGTCGAAGAAGAATGGAAAAACATTAAAATGATAATTCAAAATGCAGCTAATGAAACTTTAGGAAAAATAAATATACAACAAAGAAGAAATAGAACTCTACAAATCTGGGATGATCAAATAAAACAATTGACTGAAGAGAAAATGCAGCTTATAAAAAATATTTGAACACAAAGAAAGTAGAAAATGAAACAGAATTCAAACGCTGTAGAGCTATTGTTAAGAGGGAAAAAAGAAAGAGACAGAGGAAAACATGGTTAAATTTTGTTACACATTTAGAATCAGATTTGCATAAGCTCCAACCTAATACCTTAAAAATATTAAAACACTTGAAATAAAGATATTAAATAATCTACCAAAATTAATTGCGGAGTAACAAAAGAAGATTTTTTCAATTATTATAAAACTCTTTGGACTGACAATAGCTTATGAAGATACAATTTTCCGAAATAATAATGAGACAGATTTCATAACATCATTGGAAGAATTGAACAATAGTTTAAAGAAATTGAAAAATGGGAAGGCAACTGGCACAGATGGCTTGAATTCTGAATTGTACAAATATGCAGGCAAACAGTTCCATGAAAGACTGTTTTCCTTCTTTAATAATGTATTCAAAAATGCAGATATACCACAAGAATGGAAGACAAGCATTGTTATACCCCTGTTCAAGAAAGGAGACAAGAGAAAAATGGATAACTATAGGGGAATCAGTTTGTTAAACACATGCTACAAAATTTATGCAGACATTTTAAATGGAAAATTGTAAAGTTTCAGTGAAAAATTCCTTATGGAATGTCAAAATGGATTTAGGAAAGGACGATCTTGTATTGATTCAGCATTTTCTGTTAAACTATTGCTTGAAAAAAAGAAGAGAATTCAACTTAGAAACACATTTTGCTTTCATAGATTTTGAAAAAGCATTCGACACAGTCAAGAGATCAAAACTCTTAAATATATTGGAAGACAGAAATATACCAAATTTACTTCGGCAGAACTTACAAAATATTTACAAAGACAACACCATAAAGATTAAATATAAATAACAGATTTTCTGAAGAAGGAATTATAAATCGTGGTGTGAGACAAGGCTGCCCCCTATCCCCAACACTCTTTGCAATTTATATCAATGAAGTAATATGTTACTGGAACAAAAAATATGAATTTGGAATAAGAATATCAGAAAATAGAAATTAAACACCATACTATTGTTTATTTTTTATTATTTCACTCACCTCATACTTCATAATACATAGCAGACCCTGGGTTTCTTCACATATTTTGTGACATTCTCAATACTGCATCACGTTCACAACTGACGTCCAACGGCCTTCTATCCTGCAGACTGACCTCCACGCCATCTGGTGGCCGACCGAAGAATTTCCAAATCAGTCCTCTTTCTTTATAACTGGGTATTTCAAAATTCATAGTTGTATTTTCATTCTTGCATATGTAAATTTTTTCCCAAATTGTGAGTTCCTTCGGTTTTTCCAATTGTTTACGTAATTTTGTTTTGGTTTTTATTCTGTTTTTCTGACCAGGCATGTGCAGCATATTGCAGATTTTTTCGGTTTTCGTTTCTCCATTTTTAACATTTCTGAGGTGTTCTTTTAATCTTGTATTTAGATTTGACTTTTTCCAGATTGAAAAAATCAAACATTACACAACTATAAGTAAAATAGACGTAGAACTGTACTTTTTACATCTAAGATTAACCAACAGTTTAGGACAAATAATTTGGGATAACCTAGAAAAAAACTTCTACAACCAATTGAACCTCAAAATGAAGAAGAAATTTGATGTACAAAAGAAAAAGATAATTAATTTAAAACCTGAGTTAAAAAAATTGAAGAAAAATATAAGTACAAAAAGTATAACCACTACATTAGGGAGGGATAAAGAAATTGAGAATAATGTAATTAACCTATCATCTGAAAACTTTACAAAAGAAGAAATATCTATTTTGGACAAGGGATTGAAAACATGCATTAGTTACTCTAACAATTTAGAAGATTACATAGCTGATGTTGAAATTGCTATAGATGACATGAATTTTGAAGAACAAACAATAATCAGAAAAGAATGTGGGGAAGTTATTGAAAAAATTAAAAACACAAAAATAAAAAACATATGCAAAACAAATATGAAGAAAGTAAGAAACATTAATAATAAAAATGTTATATTTAATTAATGTTGGGAAGTAAACATTATGAGGTATAATCATTAAAAATCATCGGAGAACATATTGTTTAAATAACTCCACCTCATAGGATTCATGCTTCCATGATATCGCGATTTCAAACATAATCATGTTCATCGTCAGCCATAACTCCGACTGTTATGGCTGACGATGAACATGATTATGTTTGAAATCGCGATATCATGGAAGCATGAATCCTATGAGGTGAGTTATTTAAACAATATGTTCTCCGATGATTTTTAATAAAAATGTTGTTTTTTCAAAGTCAGACAAAGGGAATAATTTGGTAATTTTGGATAAAGAAGATTATAATGATAGGATGGAGAATTTATTAAAGGGGGAAGAATATGAAGAAATTAAAACAAATCCTCTCGCAAAAACAATTAAAGAAGTTGAAACCAGCCTAAAATCAATTAAAAAATTATGACACAAAAGGAAAAGTTTAAATTAAAAATACCAAATCCCAGAAACCCCAACATTCATGGTCTTCCTAAAATCCACAAAGACGGAAAGAAAATGAGACCTATCATCAACAATATCAACTCACCGACATATAACATATCCAAATGGCTTAACAATAAATTTAAAGGTATGGAAAAATTTGAAAATTTAGCAGTAGAAAATTCTTACCAATTAGTTGAGAAATTAGAAAATGTAGAAATAGAACCTTCAGAAAGATTGGTCTCATTTGATGTTACTTCATTATTCACAAACATACCGACTGACACAACTTTGAATATTTTAGAAAAATGGTTGAAAGAAAACAAATTAGATGATGATAGCGTTAAAGAATACATAAAACTAACAAAATTATGCTTAAATCAAATGTTCTTCACCTTTAGAGGAAAATACTTTAGACAAAAATCAGGACTCGCAATGGGAAATCCATTATCACCATTCTTAGCAGACATGTTTATGGGGAATTTTGAATGTCATGTAACCAAAGCACATCCTTTGATGTTTAAATTTTGGAGAAGATACGTAGATGATATCATAGCAATAGTAAAAGAGAAACAATTAGAAGATGCCATTAAACTGTTAAATATTCAAAATAAAACAATCAAATTTACAATGGAAATAGAAAATAATCATGAAATACCATTTTTAGACCTTAAATTGATTAGGAATGAAGAAAAAAAGAAAATAGAATTTGGAATCTACAGAAAAGAAACTCACATCGACAATTATATAAAAGCTACTGGATTTAACCATTTTTCACACAAACAGGCAGTATTTAATAGTTTAACACACAGACTTGTGAATGTCCCCATGAGCAAAGAAAATTACAATAAAGAGAAAGAACACATCATAAAATTGCTAAGGATAATGGTTTTCAAAAGAAAATGATACACAAGAAAATAAATAAATTCAAAGAACAAAAAGTCATCAATGAAAGTACTCTTCAGACAAATAAAAATATAGGAAAAAAATTCAATAAGTTCACATACCATCCTTTCGTATTTGACAAGTTTCAAAAAATTTTCAACAAATTCAACATTAAATTAGCACCGAAAAATGATTACAGCTTAGGTAATTTAATAAAAACCAACAAAAATGAAAAGATTGAAGACTGCAAAAAATCGGGAATTTATCAAATTAATTGTAAAGATTGTGAAAAGATATACATAGGAAAAACAAAAAGGAATCTAAATACAAGATTAAAAGAACACCTCAGAAATGTTAAAAATGGAGAAACCGAAAAATCTGCAATAGCTGCACATGCCTGGTCAGAAAAACATAGAATAGAAACCAAAACAAAATTACTTAAACAATTGGAAAAACCGAAGGAACTCACAATTTGGGAAAAAATTTACATATGCAAGAATGAAAATACAACTATGAATTTTGAAATACCCGGTTATAAAGAAAGAGGACTGATTTGGAAATTCTTCGGTCGGCCACCAGATGGCGCGGAGGTCAGTCTGCAGGATAGAAGGCCGTTGGACGTCAGTTGTGAACGTGACGCAGCATTGAGAATGTCACAAAATATGTGAAGAAACCCAGGGTCTGCTATGTATTATGAAGTATGAGGTGAGTGAAATAATAAAAAATAAACAATATTAAAAAACCTCATAGTGTTATTTCCTATCTACATAACTTAATAAACACCATACTGTTTGCAGATGACCAAATAATAATAGCAAATTCCGAACATAATCTACAGAAAGGTCTGTATGAACTTAACAAAATTACAGAAGAATATGGATTAAAGATATCTACAGAAAAAACAAAAATTATGGCATTTCAAGGTGTAGATCCTGTCAGAAGTAAAATTGTACTGGACAATAAAATATCTCATATGAAGAAGAAAAGGATGTAAATACAAAAATATCTAAATTTTTAAGAATTTTAGGGTTAATAAATTCTATCTTCAAGCCACAGTTAGTCCAAAAGCATTCAAATTAAAAAGGTATAAAACACTGGCTCTTCCAACTCTTTTGTATGGTAGCGAATTATGGACACTGAAACAGAAGGATATACAGAGACTTAGATCTGCTGAAATGAGATATCTTCGGAGGACTGCAGGATACACACTACTAGATCACAAAATAAATGAAGACATCTTAGAAAAATTACACATGGAATCTTTAGAAAACAAAATTTCTGATTATAAGTCAAGATGGATACAACATGTTCATCGAATGGAAGATCACAGAATACCCAAACAAATGTTAAGATATCAACCTGCAGGAAGAAGAAGACCAGGACGTCCACTCAAAAGACTTTTGGATGGTGATTCTCTTGAGGCCGAAACAGGTCAACAAGTGGCCTAAATTCGTGAATGTACTATGATGATGAAGTAAATAGGCATATGTCTATAGAAAAAGAAGAAAAATATAATATATTTTCAGTGTGTAGTTAATAAGACATAGATGATGATACTGAAATCAAAGTTTAAAAAAATATAGTTTATAATCTTGACCTGGGTCGTTATGTATTTTCTATAGACCTGTACTGCGAATAATTGGACGGTGTTATGTATCATTATGCAGTTTTCAAAAAAAAAATGTTAATAAGTTTAAGCCTTTCTTTACTATTTATTGTAGCACCAAACTAACAATACTGGATATTGCAAGTTATAACCTTATATTCATAATGAAAAATCTCGCACGTGGTTTGTTTGTAGATCAATGTTTACTGGAATGAATGCTTCTAACACCATATACCTTCAACCTGTATACATTCACACATGCAACATAGGAAAACATAAATTTGAATGTGTGTGTCCTAATATGATTGGTTAAATTAAATTTTAACACAGACACTAAGTCCTATACTGAATTGATTATTTAAGTGTCAATAGGGACAGAGAGAATCTCGTTAATCCATTCACGGGCGTCACTAATTAGATGACGAGGCATCTGGCATAAATGTTCCCACTACTGCCGCTCCCTATCTCTACAGTAAGCAGACCTATTTTAAAGTTAAATGATGTGACATCTCTTACTGTATAACATTCAAAACACTAAGAAATAGTTAATTGTTTAAATTAAAGAGATTGACTCTTGGAAAATATAAGGTAAAGTGATCCAACTAGTGCATCAGAAGGTAAAGACTTCCACCTTTCCATACAATTAGCACAAGATGTCACCCATGTTCTTAGTTCTACATAACGGTAACTATTAACCCCAGAGCGAATATCTGATACTCATTCACATTTAAAGGCTGAGCCAACACCAGGGTCATGATGCAGTCAGAAGGTTTAGGCTGTTTAAATACACTGCCTCCACCAGGATTCAAACCACTGGTCTTCTGGCTTCTACCATGTTGTCTTAACGAACACCACATATCTGGTGAACTACAGCACTTAAAACATGAGACATTCAGAGTTATGAAGGTAAAACTGAGTTCTAAAATATATCCCTGAACAGTGTTTTCTAGTGTAAGGAGAGAAATACACAGTGGTGTGTTACAAGGTCACACTTAGCAAATGCTGCAAAACAAAGAAACCTAAGTACTGCTACTTTATTTACTGATGAATAAGACAAACTTTTTAACTTCATTTTAAAAATGGATGCAACTCACATAAGAAAGGTAAAGACTATCATCATCATCATTACACTCCCTTTTAACTTCCAATATCTTCGTAGGCAGTTAATTGTAAAATCAAATTGAGATGTGACTCTCATGTTATTTCTAGCATGTGTGAAGTGGGCAAGAATACAGACCAAGTTTTGAAATGCATGCAAGGAAACTCACATAATATCATCACCATTTCAACAGAAATCATTCACATACATGCAAAGTAGTCATCCAGTGTTAAGATAAACATTTGAAGATCATGTTTCATGATACACAAAATTGTAAAAAAGAGGACAAGTATATCTTATACTGGAAAATACTGTAAGTGGTTTTTCAACAGAACCACTTTAAATAATTCACTCAGATTAATTAAGTAGCATAACCACACATCAAAATAATAGATGGTCTAATATTCCAAAAGTAAATATAAACCAAATCCTTACCTTTGTTATAGTTTTCACAATTGGTACTAATTGTTCTGTTATTGGTACCTCTTAATATCTTCAGTTTCCTCTTTTACAGCAAATGCTGCGACCTGTGAACAAAGTTAAATATCAAACTTTACAACAATAGTTACAGGGTGTCTATGGACTGAGTATCTTGAGAAATACAAACCAGGGCCATAAATTGATACACAGGCATCACAACATAGTGCGGATTTTCTTAATGTCACAAAGTATTCTTAACAAATTCCTGACATTATCTCCTGGCAATGGCAGAACTGTAACACACTCCTGGGCAGAGGTGAGTTAATTAGATCCCACCCCAACTTAAAAAATACCAATAAATAAAATTCAGCAGCGGCCAGTCTCACCATCTCTTTTTGATCAGGATATTGATCCAGTGGAATATTTTCACCTTTTTTTTATTCTTGACACAACGAACGAAACCTGCATTCAGGGTCAGACAAAAAAATCAACACTTTAACTAAAAGAGCTAGAATTGCATCATGGTCTTCCCGGAAAGTTTCCGATATAAAAGTTTTTTTCGGCATGGTGTTCAACATGGGGCTTCATCCCAGTCCTCATAACAAGAACTATTTTTTTCAGAAGCTGGGTAGAGAAATTTCCCTTTTTTGGTGATGTGTTTCCAAGAGACAAATTTCTCCTCTTGTTTTGGAATTTACATTTTCCCCATGATGAAGGTAACAAAAAGTTAGGCTAAAGAGAAATTGATGCAGGATGTGATGGAAAAAATGCGGCACAAGCGTTCTCTCTTCTACTCACCAGGACCTTCCACATCTGTCGATGAAAGCACAATCAGCTTCAAGTGGAGACTACAACACAAATAAACCAGCCAACATTTGGAATGAAAGTATTTTCACTCTCAGACAATTCCGTATAATTTCCAGCCCTACATGGGAAAAATTCTATTAGATTCTGATCTCCTCAAAACCACCCAAGTTGTAAAGGACTGAACCTCATCCCTCCTATAATAATAATAATAATAATACCAATAATAATAACGACAATGAGGCAGAAAATTACGCAAATACTGACATAAGAAAAATAGAATTATGGGCTAACAATAACAAAATCACATTTAATGAATCCAAGTCCACAGCAATGTTAATATCAAGAAAAAGGACCTCCATTAATAAAAATATCAGTGTATACGTCAACCATGAACGCATCAAGCAAGTTCAAGAAATGAAATATTTAGGAATCCACCTCAATTGCAAACTAAGCTTTGATAAACACATTGAGATAACAACGAACAAGGCTATGAGCCTAATGAACATGTTAAGAAGGGCAGCTAGATTGCAGTGAGGACTAGGACATAAAGCATAAAAGACTATATACAATGGAGCAATCTTGCCTATGTTAACATATGGGGCCACAATATGGGAGGAAGAATTAAGAAAACAAAAAAATTTAAAAAAAGCTGAAGAGGGTTCAAAGAATTATAAATGTCACCATAGCCAAAGCCTATAAAACATTACCATATGAAGTATCTTGTATCTTAGCTGGAATTAAACCCATAACTATCAGTATACAAGAAACAGCCCAGTTATATAGAGCCATACACGATGACCACACAAACATTGACACACCACTCAAAAAGGAGGAGTGGCCACATCCGGCAGAAAGAATTAATGTGGACGATATTGAAGAATCGAACAACTACAAAATAAAAATATACACTGATGGCAGTAAATTCCAAGGAATGGTAGGGGCTGCTGCAGTTATCTTGAAAAATGGAAAATTAGAGCATACAATAAAAGCCAAACTGTCCAATCGTTGCTCAAATAATCAAGCTGAACAGATAGGAATTCTTAAAGCTCTAGAAGCAATACCATCAATTGACCAAAACAGCTCTGAAAAAAGTCTTGTTGCAGTTTATACAGATAGTCAAGTTACTCTCGACCTAATTAAAAACAACTTCAAACAGGGATACATCATATCAAAAATAAGACAAACAATAGCAAAACTCAGGGAACAAAGTTGGATAGTACATTTCGGCTGGATAAAAGCACATGTTGGAATTTATGGGAATGAAATGGCAGATCAATTGGCAAAACAAGCTGCAACAGAAACCAGCGTAACCGTAGAATATACAAAAATACCTAAATCATCAATAGTTGCCCAAATAAAAGAAGAAGGAACCATTAAATGGGACAATGCAGATAAAGGAGCCACATGTAAGAAGTTCTTCCCATCAGTCAGAGACAGATTAAAACTTAAATGTAAAATAACTCCAGAATTTTCTGAAATGGTAACTGGTCATGGAAAAAATAAATCACATCTTTATCGTATTGGAATATTAAACAACGCAACCTGTCCATGTAGAAAAGCAATTCAAAATGTAGAACATCTCCTTTATAATTGTGAATTGCAGCAGCATTCTAGAAATAAGTTGAAAGAAGAAATCAGCAAAGAAGGAGGAACATGGCCTGTGACGGAGAAAGACCTAATACACAAATATTTAAGACATTTCAAAAAATATATAAAAACAATAGTGTACGAAAATGAGTGATTAACAAGTGACGAAGATAAAAAAAACATGTAAACAAAAACCAAATATGTGATGTTATGTAATGTTATGTTATCTGATTTTATGTTTGTTATGTTATGCATGTAATATTACTACGGTAATGGGGCATGCTGAAAAAAAAAAAAAAATAATAATAATAATAATAATAGTTTTATTTTACCTGGCAGAGTTAAGGCCTTAAGCCTTGTCTGTCACTCAACCAGGTTTTAAAAAATACAACAAAAAAATAGTTTTAAATCTAAATTACAATATACATAAACGATTACATGTTATGAATACAATACAATTAATATTTATAACATATTTTAATTTACTCCAAATTTAACGAATTAAATATATAATATGTACAAGATATATAAAAAACAAGGAAAAGATTATTAATGACATAGTATGAAATTAAATAAATAGAGAAAAATTAATTATTAGACAACAGGTAACTGTATAAGCGTGACTTAAAAGTGCCAATTGTGCAGCAACCCCTGATAACTTGAGGAAGGAGCATCCAGGAGCAGGCAGAGGCTACTGTGAAGGAAGTAGAATAAGAGGAAGTGCTATAAAGAGGGATTGTTAGCAGACTGTTATCTTGTGACCTAGTGTCAATATTGTGGTAAGAGGATAACTTCTCAAATCTGGACGCCAGGTAAGTAGGAGTGTAGGAATTCAGAAGCTTGAAAAGTAGTAAAAGAGAGTGCAATTTACGTATGTCAGTAAGACGGAGCCAAGAGAAGTTATTAAAGTGTTCGGAAATATGGTCAAAAACAGCAGGATATTGAAAACGAACCGAACGCAAGCATTATGAACATGCTGCAGTCTCTGTGACAAATCATAATTTAGATCATTTTATATAATGTCACAATAATCGAAATGTGGCAACACAAGATTCTGCACAGGGATATGTTTTAACGAAACTGGGAGAAAATTCTTTAAATGTCAAAGATAATGTAAGATGGAGAAAGTCTTTTTACATATGTGTTTCACTTGTGTTTGCCAGATTAAATTTGCGTCTACATGTAGTCCAAGATATATTACTGAAGAAGAATAAGGGATAATTATATTATTTATAGTAATGTTTGGAAGTGTAGAAATGTCAAAGGTTGTAAGCAGTCTTTGTTGTCCCATTAGAATTACTTGTGACTTGTTAGGATTTAGATTTAGACCGATACTTGAAGACCAGTTAAAGATGGATATGAGATCTTCATTCATTTTCGTCAAGCTGTTATAGAGAGAATGAGGAGGTGAATGTAGGTAAATTTGGAGATTATCAGCATAGAGGTAATAACGGCAGTGCTTTAGTTAAGTCATTTATGTAGATTAAGAAAAGAAGAGGTCCGAGAACACTGCCCTGGGGATTCCCGCCTGCACGTTGCACCAAGACGAAGATCTAGAGTTCAGTGAAACGTATTGCAGGCATGAGTCAAACCAGGATACAGCGCTGTCAGACAAGTGTAGGTGCTTGAGCTTTATCATAAGTAAGTCGTGGTCTACTGTGTCAAAACCTTTGCTGAAGTCAAGGAAGGTTAAAGGAGTCAATTGACGTCTGTCCATGGCTTGAAGAATATCTTCAGTAATTTTTTAGCAGAGCTGTGGTTGTGCTAATATCAGATCTAAAGCCGGATTGATAAGGTTCATGGAGATGATTTTCTAGGAGATATTCAGTCACTTCCTTATGTACAATATGTTCCTACAGACCCACCTCAAGGTTTCCATATTTATAATGACAGGTAACATACTTTCACCTGAATTAGCAGATGAATTATGGAAGATGAATATGTCACAACAAGTATAGTCCTGAGCAATAGAAAAAAATATGCCAATTCCCGACAGCCAAATAAAAAAAAACGATGAAAAAGAGGATGTAATTAGTTTTAGAAAACAAGAAAAAATGGCTCTCACATCGAGGGACAAAGAACCGTAACGCTTCTGAGTACTTACCAAAAAGGGGATGAAATTGAAATGACACCAATCTCTTCAAAGTATCCTTATCAACCAGCAACATGAAACCAAATTTAGTCCTGAGTACATCAAAGCACATGGGCAGAGTTTATGGATACATAATTGCATTGCACAGTAACAGTTTTTTAAGACTCACTCATCAATGTAACCTGAAAACTTTTTTTTTGGTGGGTTCTCTTGTAGGTTTGTCTATTGTAAATTCGTATGTATGACGGGGTCATTTCATATGTTATGGCAGCTCTTTTTTTCTACCACAAAAGCTGCTGGAAAC
>JASPKZ010009932.1:0-107519 GCA_030220185.1 Diploptera punctata
TAATATAAAATTCATTTCAAAGGTGTAATCTTGAATTTCTATGAAATACGGAGAGAAGTTGCACGTAACTAACTAACTCACTACCAATAGGTTCATGGTAGCGCGGATATAAACTCTCCATATATTCCTTCCTGAGCTAATATTTTCAAATCATCCCCTGTATAATATACTCCCTCAAATCATGGTTATTTTTATCCTCCCACTTCGATCTAGGCTACATACTGGGCGCTTTCCCTCTGGTGTTCCTACTGCATCTCTATCGTTCCCCATTCGTGCCACATGTTCTGCCCATCGAAATCTACGAGACTTAATTGTTCTTATTATATCTGGTTTCCCATAGAAAGCATTTAGCTCTCCTTTATTCGCCTGTCTGTTCATCTCTCTTAAAAAATTAAATAAAAAATGTTCTAACAACTTTATTCTCAAATATTAATTTCTTTATTGCTGAGCCTCCTCGGTCAACCCCTTGTCTTATAACAGACTAAACCTGTATGTAAGTATAAAGCGCTATCAATAAATAGTATTTTTTTATTCCTACCCGAAAAAGTTTGCACCAATTTTATTAAAAAGTTAGCCCATATTTTACTCCATACTTTGAGAACCTTTAATCCTTATTTTAATAATCTTTAGTCCATATGCACGTACATATTTAGCCATTTTTATTATATATAAATTCTAGCCCCAGCCATTTGTGGTATTCGCAAATTTGACCATGTTACACCGTCCCTGGAACAATTATCGTGGTTTCGTCTAAGAGATCGTAGAACTGTCCATTCCCTATCCCTTCTCTATAAAATACTTCACACATCATCGCCTAATTATTTATCACGCCGCTTCATCAGACTATCCGACAGACATAATCTTGACACTCGATCCCATCAGCACATTGTCCTTTATATCCCGCCTCATCACACTGTATATTATTCATTATCTTTTACGGTGTCACTTACCAAAACATGGAATTCCCTTCCACCCTATGTCAGAGACTGTCAAACTATAACATCCTTCAAAAACAAACTAAAGAATTATTTAATAACAAACTAACTTATACACCTCACTGATAGTATTCTTTTAGCAATATTAATATATTTAATTATTTATGTAAATAATATTAAGAATAACAAATATTTTTATTTGTTTTGTTTTAAATATTGTATATCGTAAAATTAGTTTTCTATATCTCATTATTTTCCTGTTTTTTATATACACTAGACAGGGACAATTTAATATGTCTTGCTTGTATACATTTTATTATTAGTTTTAGTCTTAATTTTAACTAATATTAACTGGTTGTATGTATTATAGATCGTAATATGTATATTAGATATTATCTTTTGATCAAATTTTTACTTAGTGTTTAATATTAGAGTTAATTAAGATTGTTATATTCTTATGTAATATATGTTTGTCCTGGTGAGTGGAAGAGAAGGCCACATGGCCTTAACTCCACCAGGCTAAATAAATCTTAAATCTTAAAATCTTAAAAAATCACATTCTCCAGTAATCAGTGAGGTGTCCTTGTTCTTGCCAAACAGATCAAGTTCAAAATTAGTTTTTTTAATAGACTATTTCATTTTTCAACTAAACTCTTGATAATAAATTGAATAACGGTAAATAATTAGATTATTAGTTGTTTTAGTAGCAATAACAAGGATAGCAAAAATCCTCTTATTTCATTGTTACCATAACAACATGATCTAATCCTAACATAGTCAATTTAATTAAATTGCTTATTCTTATATGTCAATATCATTTATGATAATTTTACAAAGTTTTTAAATATTCCATGTTCCCTTGTATCCACCATAACTGCATATCACCAAAGAGCTTTATGAAGATAGATATTTCACTAAGCAGTTCTGATTAATTTACAAAAATATTAAAAAAATCTTGTTTACGATAACAAGAAAGTAAATAAATTTAAAATGCATTACGAAACACAGTCGAGCTCACTACATAAAAGTTTAATTATAAAGTTGTAACCTGACATCTCAGTCGTCGTCAACTAGAAGAAATGATGTAGCCCTAATTATTCTGGACGCCTTTCGAAAACATGTGTTCCATCTTCTCTCTACGAAATGGTATTAACTGTTGCTTGTCAGTTTTTTTGTAGCCTATATAGGGTTCGTGTCACTGGGTGTGTTCTCATTAAGCAAATGTACATTCTTGGTTTATTTTAATACTTTTATTTTTTTCAAGAATATTATAATTACAATATTTATAAGTAATGTATTTAAGAAATTGAAATATTAAAAGAAACCAAGAAAGTGAATTTACTTAATGAGAACGCATCCATGATTTGAAAACTCTGTACAAAATTATGACAAGCAAGAGTTAGTATTATAGTCTCACTATGATAGTTGTCCAGCGACTCGCTTTGTTTCCCGCAGCTGTTATATATAATTAAATACAAAGATACCGACTACCGCCACTATAACAATTCCGTAAGTTAACCATTGTCAAGCATTGTCGCACGGCACCGCTTTTATATAAGCGGACAACCATCATAGTGAGGCGATAATACCACTTCTTACGCAGAAGATGAAACATATGTTTCCGAAAGCCCTCCAGAATAATTAGAGCTTTATATACAGTTGAGAACGACTAAGATTTCAGGTATCAATTATATTATTTTAAATGTAACAGGAAAGTAATAACAGAAAACGATAAAATTACGGAAATATATAATAGTGATTGGTATATTCTCAGGCCGACTGCTCGCTGAGTAAATCATCCAAATCTCCTTCAATGGTTTTCAGTCTACCAACTGCTTCACCTTTCTACGGATCAGTCCATTCTAATCATATTTTATAGATGTATTTTTATCGGTTAATAATTACGAATGATTTTATATATCAGGGATAATGGCGGCTCGGTGGTGGTGGAAGATGTTAGACGCTCTCCTCTATGCAGATCCAGTCTCGGTCACTCCATGTGCGTTTCGTTTCGGACGAAACGGAGTTTGGGAAGGTTTCTCTTGGGGTTTCTCCCGTTTTTCCCTGCCACAAATTGCATTCCACTATTTCTTCATACTCATCTCATCCATTTCGTTCATCCTCGTCTGTCGCGGTGCGAAAGGTGTGGTCTGTCGGCACCATTGTCGTTCACAAACCTCTAAAATATAGGGGCTTCATCTTATCTCATCCCTCGACTCGGCCCTGAATTTGACACGATTTAGGGATATTATTATTTTTATCAGAAATAATAAAAATCTTAAGTGGTATGGAATAAAATATAGTACGTTGCAATAATTGAAGGTGTTTTAGGAATTCATCTCGACATCAGCTACCCTTAGGCCGTAAAACTCCCTTTTAAAAACTATAACGGAAAAGTAACTTTAATTGAGTATTTTCATTAAAACAAGGCGCAGGTTTAGTGTTAGATATAAATGATGTTATTACAACTCACGAGTGATATCTTCCCTCACGATGTGAAGTTAATGAATTATGGAGGGTGTGGGAAAACTAGCACATGAGAATATTAACACAAGGGATCATATCGATTCCACAGTCCACACTGTTCTTATTCACTGCGCCAATTTCATAATCCACCGCCTTCTGTATCACTTTGTCACTTTCACGCTAGATAAACATAGAAAACTTTAATAAATCATAGCCTATATCTGTTTGAATTTCTCAATATAATCCACAGTTAATGTGGGGCCATCCCCAACTTGGGGCTCTCAATTGTTCTCAAATATGTATATAAGCTGTTTGATAATAATCAAGAAGAGGCAATAATATTGAATTTAGCTTTTTTTTTTTCGTTGTTGAAATATTGTGATTGGACGTTTCCCATTCAGCGTGTAACTTGCTACCTGCAGATTCGATATGCGATAAATCGCCACTGTGAACAAACAGTAACGACTAACTAACTCATTGGCACTATCGTCATCGCAGCGCTGACATGAGCTCTCCACACATCCCTATACTGAGCAAATGTTTTCAAATCATCCCCTGCATAATCTACTTCCTCAAACCATGGTTAATGTTACGCTCCCACCTCATTCTTAGTCTATTAACAGGGCTTTTTCCCTTTGGTTTTCCTTCAAAAAGAAGCTTCCATGCCACTATTTAATTTCCCATTTGTGCTACATGTCAAAGTCTCCAAGACATAACTGTTCTTATTATATTTGGTTTCCTATAAATATTGTGTAGCTCACTATTATGTAGTCCTCTCTATTCGCCTGTCTGTTAATCTCTCTTTGATTCAAAAATGTTCCTAATAGTCCAAGATCCGGCTGCAAGATTACTACGTTCATCGAGTGTATGAACAAAATATATTTTTTTGGTATAAATTGTGAATGAAATCAATATATGCAATTACCAAATAATAAAAAAACATAGCCTAATAATTATTACTTTATTAGATATTTTTTTCTAAATTAGCACAATTAATATTTGTATTACATATTTATTAATATTATAATTTATAATAATAATAATAATAATAATAATAATAATAATAATATATGGGTGTACAAGAGGAGCCGGACATCATAGACATCATAGAAAAGAAAAGATTGCAGCGGTATGCTCATGTCAAACGAATGCCAGAACAAAAATTCCCAAAAATTGTTATGGAATGGATCCCAATGAAAGGAGGAGGAGAGAGAGGAAGACCGAAGAAAACTTGGATAGAAGGGGTACAAGCAGCTATGAATATCAGAGGAATGGAGGAAGATCAATGGATGGATAGAGAGGAATGGCGTTTGGTTTCCGGAAGACGGCGGCAGCTGCCATGATACCGGATGAATAATAATAATAATAATAATAATAATATAATAATAATAATAATAATGTTTCATTTATTCTGGCACAGTTAAGGCCATAAGGCCTTCTCTACCACTCAACCAGCACAAATACAAATAAAATTTGACAAATATAGATATACACTATACTAATTATAAACAGTTAAAGATATATTAAATGTAGCAATGTAAATTTCATGTACAAATAACATTTTATACGATAATAATAATAATAATAATAATAATAATAATAATATTTACGATAATAATAATAATAATAATAATAATAATAATAATAATAATAACTGGAACAACTTGGACAGATGATAGAAAACAACACCTCATAGCAAAAGAATGAAAGAAATTTGGGCTCAAATGAAACGCCTCTAAGTACTTTGCGTAGTCCTACATGGGCTCATCCGCAATCAAAAAAATAATAATACTATAATAATAACAATAGCATAAATATGATAAATTATACGAGAAACACCAATTAATATATATACCTTACACTGGTAATGATGAAGTCTAGGTTAGAGCAAATATAAATTTAGATTTATTTTAAAGATGACAATGTCCGGCAGCCCCTTATTTCTTGTGGTAGGGATAAATGAAAAATTATCAATCAGCATCAGGCATAAGTACTGTTTACAAATTATAATATTTTACACTTTGCTACTATTGTAAACAGAAACGATCAGGTACTGTTCCATATGTTCGGTAGCAACGTTGTGTCTTCGGTCGCTCAAAATATGTTTATGAACAGGAAAGTGTCTATCTACATCTACTGAGGTAATTGGGCAGTATTTGAATTTGGGTGTTCTTTTGGCATTTATATTTCTGGAAAAACACGCCCGTCCCATTTATAAAACTAATAATTTGACACAAAGGTTCAAAGCCAGATTATCGTTCAAAATGTTTTTAAACTTTTCTTTAAGTTTGCTTGGGAATACTTCCGGCAATAAGGAGTTCAGTTGACGGATTTTATCCATTAACTGAATAGAATTAATCAACGCCAAACCTTTAGGTTCAAGCTTTTTAATAGTTTTTTTTAAATACTGAAATCGTTAAATGCTTCCTTGCACTGACGAACTGCCAAAGCCTCTGCACTACTGAAATCCTTTACTACACTTTTGATGGCCTCTCGAAATGTTCATTATAATAATAATAATAATAATAATAATAATAATAATAATAATAATAATACTTTATTTATTCTGGCAGAGTTAAGGCCATAAGGCCCTCTCTTCCACTCAACCAGCACAAATACAAATAAATATTCGACAAGTATAGATATACACTGTACTAATTATAAACAGTTAAAGATACAATAAATGTAGCAATGTAAATGTCATGTACAAACAACATTTCATAGGGTAATAACAATAATGATACGATAATAATAATAGTAATAATAATAATAATAATATAAATATGATACATTATACGGGAAACACCAATTAATATATATATATATATCTTACACTGGATAATAATGATAATTATAAAACAACACAGATTTTTAAAATGTTGTAAATATAGTGCGAAAATATGCGTTATCACTAATTTTTAGTTAAAATCTCCAATAACAGGTGCAGAAGGTCTAAATATCCCAATGCATATAATGCGGACTCTATTCATTATCATTATCATCATAAAATTTGAGCCTGTTTCAATGAGGTCTCATGATGTGGTTTGTTAGTCCAACTTAATTTTGGTCATCCTTTATCTCGAAGTCTTGCATGTTGATACTGAAATGCTTATTTGAAAATGCGAGATGGGTCCATTCTTTATGCATGTTGTAACCAGTTACTTTGATTTTTTTCATTTCTTCGATTATATGTTTAACTTTTAATTTATCGCGTGTATCTGTGATTCTTTGTTTGTCGATTTTTGTTAACCTAGGAGTGGACGTAAAAATCACATTAGTTGCAATTTTGATTTGATTGTAAAATTTAATATCCAATTTTCGCTGCTGTATTTAAGTCCTGATTTTGGAGTTACATTTGGTTTGCGGTTGACATTTGTTACCAAATGTATTTTTATGACTCCATTTATTGCATTATATTTCTCTAACTTTACCTCTATGTCGTTTCTTATATCAGATATTAGGTGTTATTTAACGTTTTCCAATATTGTTATTTTAGCACAGTTCCAATAATAGATCATATTATAATATTATAATGATATTGTGAAAAGAAAAATTAACGTCTGAACCAGGAATCGATGTTAAATAACATCGTTTACTGATTATAAAAGTGGTGGTGTAAAATTCTCAATTATAAATACTTCTAAACGAAGCCGGCCGCTGGCGATGGTAGTAACACCTACCTGGCAGTGGACGAAACGAGATTTATAGATTTGTATATGTGGAAGGAATTGTTAATGTTTGTGCCAAGTCTCGAATGGTGTAGTGGGTGCACACTAGTCGGGAGAGCTAGAGGTCCTGGTTCAGACATTAATTTTTATTTTCACAATATCATTATAATATTAAGATATTAGGTGACCGAGGCAATTAAATACAGAAACTTGTTAATTCACATATGTAGTAAAAGTGGGGTATATTGCCATAAGTGAAGGCTTTCTGGAATGTTCACCAAATTATTTTCTGAACTTATTTATTTTTTTTTTGTAAAAAGGGCAAATGTTTATAAGCAGCCATCTATAAGTTATATGTTTATATATCCAGGCAATTTTATTTTTACTCCACAATATACCGATAAGGTAAGTGAGAAAGAGCGTTTAGCATATTTATCAGAGCTTTTAATTGTAAATTTAAATATCACTTTATTAGTGCGCAGTGCGGATTTCACGCACGTCAAATCTCTAGATATTGATTTTCATGCTATAGTGGCATATCTTCTCATAATTTGAGTGAAAATATTTTAACAATGTGAAATGAAAAACACATGAAACCATTATTACCACCCTCCAAAACGATTTTTATACATATTTTCAGGACAATGGAGTGGGGGATGGTCCCTTGTTACTTTATACAGAGTGCAACTAATATAAATGTTGAGATTTTACGTATGAATTCCTTGGTGGTAAATATAAATCAAAATATATTATACACTTTGGACTACAATTGATCAGTTTTCTCCTTTTTTGTACAGAAATGTATTGGTGCACAAATGTATAATGATAGGTAGTAATGGTCTGAGTTTCACATAAAACATAGGAAACGATAAATGAAACAATTTTTTCCTTTGGTATTTTTCAATAAAATACTTAATACGCCCTGCAAAATTGTCAATTTCCTCTTGTGAAATATCAGTAATAATGTTCATTCCATATTTCTTTTAATTTAATGTATGCCAAAAACAAATCATGAGAGCAATAAATACCAAAGGATAATTTTGTTCCATTTCACATCTCTTATGCACTGTGTGAATCTCAGACCAATACTCGCCATCATTACAAATGAAGGCCTATTAAATGGTTGTACGAAATTTATTTTTCCGAGAAAAGTGTACATTTATGGCCCAAAATATATAAGACATTTTGATTATATTTATCATAAGTAATGCCACGAGTGATTTCCAAATTATCGATAAATTCACGACTCACGAAGTGAGTCGTGAATTTATCGATAATTTGGAAATCAAGAGTGGCATTTGTTAGGACTATTTAACGAATAAAATTAAGCTGTTTACTCACAAATCATTATTTAACTATAGTTATTTTAAAATATTTATATATTTAATGTAAACGGCGATGTTTACAAATGAGAAACGATAGGTATGCTTGTACTGCTTCTTTGTTTATCACTGCAACCAGATCATACTATTTATTGCCAAAGGAACGCAATATTGTAAGGAGGAGCTTTCTTTAATATGGTAATTATAACACTGATAAATATTTGGTGAAACACGACTCTGATTGGTTGTAAAACAGAAATCATTGAAACGTGATTGGTCATTGACTCCCATTTGGGGCATGAGTTAAATAGTCACAATGAATTCATACTTAAAATCTTCGCACTCATTACCACCCTGTATATTTAATTTAAAATGTAGTATGAAACATTACTGGGAATCTTGAACTGTAATTTTGCGCTTAAAGATTACAAACAGCTACAGCCTTTTAAAAATGATGACACACAATCCCTGGAAAAATATATTGCGCATGATAAGAAGACAACTACCTGGTCCACAAGTGCATAACTACAATACTTGATACAACTCCATGTTATTATTGTGTTATGAAAAATTAAAATAGTCATAGTGAATAGGTAATACCGTAAATAAAATTCCATCCATAGTAATTCTACCTGAGGGCAGGTCTTTCACTACAATCGTAGCATTTTCATGCTATTCTTGCAGCTTTACTAGGGAATTGTAGGTGTGGTAGCTTCCCGTTGCTTTCCACACCGGTGAAGGATGAAGATGATAATGATAATAATAAGGATCATGATTATGATGGCCATATGATTTCGGGGAGCGTTTGGGCCTTAAAGTTTTCCTGACATTTGTCTTACAGGTGAGGAAAAACCCCGATGAAAACCTCACACACACCAGAAAGACTGTCCCGACCGGGAATCGAACCCGGGCCCGCTGCGTGACAAGGCAGCACGCTACCTCGAGACCACAGCGGTGGACTAAATAAAATTAATAAAAGAAAAGAAAAAACGTATATGGCAAAGGGATTGATCACGTGACGCTTGCATAGGAAGCACGTTCTATCCGCTAGACCACATGCGTCCATGTTAAAAACGATCTTCTGTTACTTTTGTTTTAATATCAATTATTCTTATTATTATTATTACTATTATTACTATTATTATTATCTTCTTCTTCTTCCTTCCAAGTATTAGGCCAAGGCCTGTTACGGTCCTATAGAAAATTTTCCTCCAGCGTTTCATAGGACGACCCAGTGATCTTCGTCCTCTTGGTATATAATTATAAACAGCTTTGGGGATCCGATTTGAACTCATTCTTTCAAGATGGTGTTTCCAATTTAGTTGGTACTGTTTAATATATTCCAAAATTGGCGTATGTCTTCAATTCTTTTAAGATATCGGTGTTCCTTTTCCGATCCCATCTGGTGTAACCCGCTGTTCTGCGCATGAATCTCATTTCACAAGCCGTTATTCTGCTTTCATGTTGTTTTTTAGTGCCCATGCTTCACTACCATAGGTCAACACTGGTCTAGCCAAAGTGTTATATAAACGTAATCTGGTGTTTTTTTGTACAAGGGATGGTTTCATAACTTGATTAATAATTCCTAAACTTTTATTATAACTAGTAAATTTTTCAGGGATATCCTTTTCATCCCAGATAGAGAGATAATATCCAAGATATTTAAATTGATTAGATCTCTCTAACATTTTATTCTTGAGATAGATTTTACTTTGTATGGGGTCCTTCCCATGAAATGCCATAATTTTAGTTTTGTTAATTGATATTTCCATATTAAATTTGGCACCTATTTTTGTAAATTATAAATTGATCGTTGCAAATCATTTTCGGAAAGTACCAGAAGAGCTAAATCGTCTGCAAAAAGAATAGCATCGAGTTTGAGGTTCCTATTGATGGGTATATATCCTCGTTGTGTTTTCCTCCATTCATTTATTAATTTATTCATGTATATAATGAAAAGCACCGGTGAAAGTCCACATCCCTGTCTTACTCCAGTGTTGATCTTTTCCCAAGAAGATAATTTGCCATCTTGTTTAACAGAGATTTCATTATCTTTATAGATGTTGAAGATATTAGTAATATATTGTTGTGGAACGTTATCATCAGCTAAAATTTGTAGTAATATATTTCTGTCTACTTGTCAAAAGCCTTTATGAAGTCATTATTATTATTATTATTTATTATTATTATTATTATTATTATTATTAATGTGGACTAGGGTATGTATGAAGAGATTCAAAACACCATAAATTATATTATGAAATTAGATATCCTATTAGCTTGACTTGGTTTAAATTAGTTGCTCTCTGTTTCATAAACCAAGTAATGGGGTGTTGAAATCGTTATTCAGTTTCTATATATATATATATATATATATATATATATATATGGCATATTTCGGCAAATTCCTACCAGGGAAATGTAAAGAATTTTAAGTACAGAAATGGATGTTTTAAGAAGATCAGCTGGAAAATCTAGAATGGATAGAATACGAAATAAAGAAATAAGGGAAATTATGGGTTTACAAGAGGAGCCGGACATCATAGACATCATAGAAAAGAAAAGATTACAGTGGTATGGTCATGTCAAACGAATGCCAGAGCAAAGATTGCCAAAAATTGTTATGGAATGGATCCCAATGGAAAAGAAAGAGGAAGAGAGGAATACCGAAGAAAACTTGGGTAGAAGGGGTACAAGCAGCTATGAATATCAGAGGAATGGAGGAAGATCAATGGATGGATAGAGAGGAATGGCGTTTGGTTTCCGGAAGACGGCGGCAGCTGCCATGATACCGGATGATGATGATGATGATATGGCATTAATTGATTCATATTTCAATAATTCAGTCTGTTTATTTATTTATTTATGTAATTATGTATTTATTTTATCCACTAACTGGATCCAACTCCTAGTAATTTGGTATATTGGGTATAATTTTTTCCCACTTCGTCAATAAATTAGTCCACAGCTATGGTCTCAGGAGAGCATCGCTGTTCCTACGCTGGCCCGGATTCGATCCGCGTCAGAACAAGTTTTTGAGTTTTTTTTTTCGGAGTTTTTCCCCCTCCTGTAAGACAAATGTCAGGAGACTTTAAGGCGCAAACGGTTCCTGAACATCATTTGGCCATCAGAATCATCATTATCCTATTCGCCATGGTTAGTATAAATGTGTGCTTGAATGTTGTGTTGTCTCGGAGGAGGCCATGGCATTTAGCTGATTATTCCATCTCCTTATGTGGTCAAAAAGTATGCATGTACAGCTTGTGCCGCTGTAAGGTCTGGGTAGCGTGTGACATGTAAAAACTGCCTATAAAGTGAAATGTTGAACTGGGTTAAAGATGAAGAAGAAATAAATTAATTAATGAAGAAATGGTAGACCCTGAGAAAATTATCGTTATTTTAAAAATTCCTATCTGACCAGGATTGAACCTGGGCTAGCGACGTTCCATCTTACTGACTGTGACGATACGAATACTTTACGAAGAGATGGTTATGTCCCCGCCTGATTTGAACTCGAGGGTGACAGGATTAATGACAATTTTTCAGACGTGAAATACAGTTTAAAACTTACCATCAAGACTATTTTTGAAAGGATGTGTCCGCAGTGAACCGTGAGTTTAGCGAAATTATTTTTTGTAGCATTTATGTGATGCAATTAATACGAGTTTCCACGGATGCTATATATATATATAGTCTCTTCAGTCTAACTTCGGTCTCAAATCATGGCTCATGGAACCCGCAAGTTCAATGCCACCTTCACTATACCCTCTATCGGTCTCATTCCTCAACTATCTGCATCCAGTTAATATCATCAATATTCAGTATAGGGTATGCATACATATCAATAATGAAAAATAGCTCCCTTTTTGTATGTGATCTCACTACAGGACTTATGAGTCCCTTGTAGTACCAGAAGGTTAAGGCTCTCACTTTAGACAATCGTTCATCGGGCCATGATACCGCCACAAAATTTAGACCAGTTTAAAAATATTGAGACCACCGAGACTCTGCCTTTCGCCTTCCGCTTACAGCGTATTGTATTTAACTAGTTCCAATAACCATGTACGTAATAATAGTAGGCTACAGACTGGAACAATTATCGTGGCTTCGTCTAAGAGATCGTAGAACTGTCCATTCCCTATCCCTTCTCTATAAAATACTTCACACATCATCGCCTAATTATTTATCACGCCGCTTCATCAGACTATCCGACACACATAATCTTGACACTCGATCCCATCAGCACATTGTCCTTTATATCCCGCCTCATCACACTGTATAGTATTCATTATCTTTTACGGTGTCACTTACCAAAACATGGAATTCCCTTCCGCCCTATGTCAGAGACTGTCAAACTATAACATCCTTCAAAAATAAACTAAAGAATTATTTAATAACAAACTAACTTATACACCTCACTGATAGTATTCTTTTAGCAATATTAATATATTTAATTATTTATGAAAATAATATTAAGAATAACAAATATTTTTATTTGTTTTTGTTTTAAATACTGTATAATCGTAAAATTAGTTTTCTATATCTCATTATTTTCCTGTTTTTTATATACACTAGACAGGGACAATTTAATATGCCTTGCTTGTATACATTTTATTATTAGTTTTATTCTTAATTTTAACTAATATTAACTGGTTGTATTATAGATCGTAATACGTATATTAGATATTAGCTTTTGATCAAATTTTTACTTAGTGTTTAATATTAGAGTTAATTAAGATTGTTATATTCTGATGTAATATATGTTTGTCCTGGTGAGTGGAAGAGAAGGCCACATGGCCTTAACTCCACCAGGCTAAATAAATCTAATCTAATCTAATCTAATCTAAAAGCCCGCTAAGTAGAAATTGCTAGACTAAGCGAATTACTCAGCAAGTCGAATTTATGGTCCAATTTTGTTGTTTTTTTTAATTAAATCTATACACCAAGCTTCATTTCGAGAAAACACAATTACATGTTCATAGAACGTTGAAAATGCCCCCATCAGACTGCAGGTAAATAGTACGGAAAAGTATGTTTACCTGCTTACAAGTACTGTGCGACTTAACTGCTGACAGAAACAGAGGGAGTACAGCAAATACGTCACGTCCATGGAATCTACAGTTGATCAATAGGTGAATTAATACAGTTGTTGTGAATATGTAAGTTTTTAGTATGTGTTAGTTGACGAAAGTATACCATGTGCACAGAGCAATAGACATCACTGCTTGCCGTCTGTCTTGGTATTGTTGCCTCAGCTAGTTGCTAGCACTTGGTAGACAACTAAGTTCGTTTTTTTCATAACTTCATATCTCGGTACTATTTCCCCGCAGTCTGTTTTCCAATAATATTTCAGCTTTCATTTAACCCCCACTCTTAATGGTAGATTTTCCTGATTAATCAACGCGATATTAGCTTTATTATTCAAATGTTACGTGTGAGTTTCGTTTCGAGAAAACAAACATGGCGGCTACTAGAGCGATTTTTTAATTCCGGCTTTCAAATAAACCTCAAATTCTAATGTTCTGATTTCGTTTATGTTATTCATCGAGAAAAATCTAAAATTGATGCCTGTAGAGCTATTTTTAAATTTTCACTTGACGTTAAGCCCCACTCTTAATGGTCAGATTTTGCTGGTTAACGAACTCCATCTTATCTTCTTAATTGATTGATATTTGCTGAGTTTGCTTCGAAAAAACAAAAATTGCTGCCCCTAGAGCTATAATTTTTACATGGTTATTTTGATCGTTAAAATTAGAAGAATAAGTAATAAAAACATTATATTCTTCAATAGATAATTAGGAAATTTGTCTACAATACTGGTTTTCGTATAACTCATTGTAAATTTTACACATCCATACTTCCCTATTCTCTACATCAAACTCCATTAATCCTCTCGACATCATACCGCTAAGTACTCCTTGAACCCACTGTTTTTTTTTTGGTCTCACCTTTCTTCTGTTACCCTCCGCTTCAAAATGTAATATCTTAGGTATTCTGCCATCTGACATCCTCATTACATGGCCAAACCATTTCAGTCTTCTTTCTTCAATAACTTGTAGAACATATTTTTGAACATCAATTATATCTCTGATTTTAGTATTTCTAATTTTGTCTCTTCCTGAACTTCTAGAAGCCCTCCTCCAAAAGTCCATCTCTGTCACCAATAGTTTATGTGCTTACTCTCTGATACAATAGTATACCCTCCACTAATGAACTATAAGTTTTTTTTTTTTTAGTTTTGTTCAGAATGTTTCTACTCCAAAGCACTGAATTCAACATTCCAATTATTTATCATTCTTGACTTACTCTTTTGTTTATCTCAGAATGTCTTGTTCTTTCGACTCTAATATCGATCCCAAATATTTGAATTAGTTTTGTTCTTTTCATGACTATTAGCACATGGCCAAATGGGAGTGAATAACCTATCATGTTTCAATGAATTTTGTTTTACAACTAATCACAGTCGTGTTTCACGTAGATAATTATCGAATTTTGATTACCAAAATAAAGAAGTTTCCCCTTTTAATATTCTGAACAGGTCAGAACATTACTTTGCAGTGGCTGACTCTCTAACAAATGCGTTAAATATAGCAAATAATGAACACATTTCTTCGACCTACACATTTCACAATTGTGCGTTCAATAATTGTGTTTTTAAATATTGATTTTACTGAGTTGTTTCCGAAAAAATGAATTAATAACCTATAATATTGGTAATAATATACAGTTTGATGTCTTTCATTTTTTTTCCACTGCGGTGGTTTCTTACAATATTGCGATCCTATTTGGCAATAAATAGTACGATCAAGTTACAGTGATGAACAAATTAAACATAACCAAGCATTTCTCATTTGTTTTCAAACATCGCCGTTTACATTAAATATATAAATATTTTAAAATAGCTACATTTAAATAATGATTTGTGAGGAAACAGCTTAATTTTATTCGTTAAATAGTCCTAACAAATGCTACTCTTGATTTCAAAATCACTCGTGGCATTATTTATGATAACTAAGGCTAGGGTTTTTATGTAGTAAAAATAAGATTGCAATGCAGTTAGTTTATATTCAACTGTTTGTGTGTGAAGCGAAGATAAAAGAAAGTCAAAAGTATTACTTGTCAGTAAACTATTCAACTGTTTGTATGTGAAATCAAAACAAAAACATTCATATCCATTATACTCTGTTGCAATCTTACCTTTCAGTGCATAAAAATTCTAGCCCTAACGATAACATTCTTAATACCTACATTCATTCGGAACTCTGTAAAAGAGCTTACTTACTTACTACTTACTCACTGGCACTATCGAACCCGTAGGTTCATGGCCGCGCGGACATAAGCTCTCCATACATCACTATCCTGAGCTAATCCTTTCCAATCACTCCCTGTATAATCTACTTCCCTCAAATCATAGTTAATGTTATTCTCCCACCTCATTCTTGGTCTACCAACTGGGCGTTTTCCCTCTGGTTTTCCTACAAGAAGCTTCCATGCGAGTCTTTCATTCCCCATACGTGCAACATGTCCTGCCCATCGTAGTCTACGAGACTTGATTGTTCTTATTATATCTGGCTTCCTATAAAGACCATGTAGTTCATTGTTATGTAGTCTTCTCCATTCACCTGTCTGTTCATTTCTCTTTGGTCCAAAAAATTGTCCTAAGTACTTTATTCTCAAATACCTGTAATCTCCTCTCCTCCCTTAAAGTAAGAGTCCATGTTTCGCACCCATATAATATAACTGGTAGAATAATAGTTTTATATATTTTCAGTTTAACGTTTATTGAAAGGAGTTTGGGACATCAAGAGTCTCTGCAATGCATAATAGCATGCATTTCCAGAATTGGGCCTATGTTTAATTTCTTTGTGCATCTCATTCCTATTTGTGATTATTGTTCCTAGGTATTTGAATTCAGCCACTTCCTCAATATTTCCCTCATTTGTCATTAGCTGTCCATTTCCATTATATAATGTATTTCTACGTGTGACCATAAATTTAGTTTTATTGATATTTACTTCCAGTCCTAATTTCTTAGTGTTACTCAATAGTGTGTGCGTATTGTCCTTTAGTATATCTCCTCACTATCGGCCAATAATACTACATCATAAGCATAAACTAACAGTTTATTAATACCATTCAGTTGTAAGCCTCCCTCATTCTCTAAATATTTAATGGCATGCTCTAGTACAAAATTATATAGTAGAGGAGATAGTGCATCTCCTTGCTTCAACCCATTCTGGATTTCAAAAGTGTCCGAAAACTCTTTGCCTACACGCACCCTACTCTTTGTGCCATTTAGACACATTCGTATAAGTCTAACTAACTTTTTAGGAATTCCGAACTCCAGCAGGATACTATATAACTTCTCCCTCTTAATTGAATCATATGCTTTTTTGAAGTCTACGTATAGTTGATGTAAAAGCCTAATACAAAACATACCTGCTTACAGGATGTTTTCTAACAGTTTACCCCTCCCCAAAAAAAATTCTTGACTTACACTTGAAAAAGTCTAAGAAACTTGCACAAACATAAAAGAGCTGCACAAAAATCGAACAGACCAACAAGTGTAACATTGTGGAATGACCAAGAATTAGATGGGAGAATAACATTAACTATAATTTGAAGGCAGTAGATTACACTAAGGATGATTGTAAAACATTACCTGAGGGTAAGGATGTGTGGAGAGCTTATGCCTGCGCGGTCATGAACCTACGGGTTCAATAGTGCCAGTGAGTTAGTTCGTGAAATGTTTATTACTGGTATATGTTTTTAAGTAAAGAATAGAAAACCAAAACAATAAAGTAATAACGGTAACATATTTTACGAACGTGTTGTATTGAAGTGTTTCGCTTTGTATGTGCCTGAAGCTAGAGAAATCCCGGTCAATACGTTATCTGGTCTCGCCATACAATGCGATATATCACATCTCCCGCTCTACTTGTAACGTTCTCTCTCCTCCAACTATTTCCATTTCTTCTTATACGAGTAGTTGATTCAATGTCAATTATAAATATTCCGATGTTTATGGGTTTCTTTAGTCTGCCAAATTCGGCGTTCTTACTACAAAATAACCGATACATAGAAATGTACTGATTTTTTCTCCATCTTGTTTTTGTACATAATTTTTTCTTCTTTGATTTTATTGATGTTCTTCTTTTGATTGTTTAATATCTCACCTTATAGGTACCTTTTAACATGTCATACGCCACCCGACCCATAGAGTGGCTCGATCTGTCGCAAGAGGGATACAAGCTGAGGATCGCACACATATATTTATCACCACACAAGCACATGGAGGACCTCCCCGAATGAGTGATCAGCTCAATGTCAAGGCTACTCCTAGACAACAATCATAAGATGAAATCCACCGTTCACACATACATTCATTCCAAACAAGGCAAATACGATGATGGCCAGATGATATTCGACAAACGTTTCAGCCTTAAAGTTTCCTGGCATTTGTATTACAGATAAGGAAACCCCCTGAAAAAAACTTGTTCTGATCGGGGATTGAACCCGGTTCCGCTGCGTACGACCCCGATACCACAACAGTACGTCATATACAGTGCGATCAGTATAGCATTGGACACCGCGATCCTATGGTGTCCGTTCCTCGCCGCGAATGTACCAGCAGTGCCAGTTAAATTCCCGCGTCCCCGTGTCTGCTGTCCAATGCCATACTGATCGCACTGTAGTACTCTAATGTTCTGTTTTTACTTTTTTAATTTGTGTGTTTTCCAAGATAGATATCCCCCTTAGCCTGCCCAATAAAATCATGGAATGAAATCCACAGAAAAGTATATAAAGAGGACATCCGAACACAGGATGAAGAAAGTCAGAATAAATGATTTTTGATAATTCATTTATTCTGACTATATATATATATTATTTTTATTATTTTATATATATATATATATATTATATATATAAGAAAACCGGATCATAGAAGCCGTATAATCTACAACAATAATAATAATAATAATAATAATAATAATAATAATAATAATAATAATAATATAGATTTCTTTGTCTTAGTTTAACCTCTCTCATTGTAGGTTATTTTATGACAAATCTGGAGAGGATTTTTAAACTCTTGATCATATACATAACTTGTTAACCGTACAAAACATTAAGGGCCTACCGGAATGAATAATCAGCTCAATGCGAGGGCCACATCCGAGACAACAAGACACACCATTCAGTCGTACTTTGATGCTAAATAAGGGGAATACGATGTGGATTATTTTATTGACCAAATGATGTTCGGTGATTATTTCTGCCCTAAAGTTTCCTGTTATTTGTCTTATAAACAAGGAAAACCCCAAGATATTTGTCCCGAATGCAGATCAAACTCTGTTCTCTGCGTCAAAAGTAATGTTATTATAATTAGACTACATCGGTGAACATACAATAATAATAATAATAATAATAATAATAATAATAAATTCCGTTATACGTATGCTAGATTTATATTGTAGAATTGATTTCCTTCAGTCCAAAGTAACTTCAGATCTCAAATTTCTGACTTGCCCATTTCTTCTATCAAGCACTTTTTCTTTCATATTCATCTTATTCCGCCCACCCATTTCTCTCGTCGACTTTATCTTCCTCTTCCATCTTCAGTATTCCATTCCAAAATATCTTCGTAATTATTTCTTCCCCCATCCTTTAAACATGGCTAAACCATTTCAGTTTCCTTTACTCAATTAACTCCATAATAATCGTATTCACTTTCATAATAAGTATTTCTATTGTTTCGGTTATGATTTTTCCATTCTCGTAATGAATAATAATAATTATTTATATATATATATATATATATATATATATATATATATATATATACTATACTCCTAGCGGGAGTTTCTTAACCAAGCAATTTAGTTATACTTGTATTCCTAAAGGTGTCAGCAAGTGGCACGTGGATCTATGAGACATCTAGTAACGAACTGAGATACTATTTGGATGGATGAAGGTCGGTTAAATTCCCCTCAGAGACCTTTTTTATTCAGGTTTGCTGTTCTTTTACGAGCCTGAAAATCTTCAGGCTCGGGACTCATTGCTTAAAGTCCCTCTCGGTGAACTTATCCCTTGGATTTTTCCACCCTAAAAATCCATCGGTCGGGTTTAAACCCGGACAATAATAATAATAATAATAATAATAATAATAATAATAATAATAATAATAATAATAATTTTTGTCTTCTAAGCCCATGTTTCTCTTAACAGAGATTTAGGCGCTCTCCCCCTACAGAGAAGAATTTGAATCATACTAATTTAGTTACACTTGTTTTCGTACAGTTGTCACTTGAGTGGTCCGTGGTCAGCGTTCCGCCTCATACTGACATCTAGGAAACCAAGGTAGTACTAGGACGGGAAAATTCGGTAAATGTTGCTTAGAGGCCTTTCATTCAAGCTTAAGGGTATTTTACGAGCCTGAAAATCTTCAGACTCGGGACCCGGCTTAAAGTCCCTCCCGGAGGACCTAATAAATCAATCGACCCCGGCCGGGTTTGAACCCGCGACCCTCGGGACCAGAGGCCGATTAATAATAATAATAACAATAATAATCTAACACGTAGAAGACTTTGAACTTTCACGTACTAAAAATATATTATTATTGCATCTCTTCATCAGTTTGAGGTGCAATAATAAGTGAGTTTAGTAGTTGTCAACACAGTTCAATTTTCTAACACACTCATGACATTCTTGGTTTAAAAAAATCGTAAAATATACAGTCAATATGCCCAATTCACCAATTAATAATTAAAATAGTCAATATATTTCAACAGCAAAGCTGTCATTTTCAAGACCAAATATTTGACTGCTCAATATTTAGTCTTGAAAATGACATCTTCGCTGTTGAAACATGTTGATTATTTTAATTATTAATTGGTGAATTGGGCATATTGACTGTACATTTTACAATAGATCGATATTTGTTCAATGTTGAGCTCCTGTAGAATATCTTGATAATTAATGGAGTCAGGCTAACTTATCAGAAATCAAGCTACACCGAATAAAAAACAATGTACTTTAATAGTTATTCTGCTAAAAGAGTCACCAATAAATTTGGAATACAGATCCGTCCAATTAAAACCATTAAAAGATAGAGTAAACGTTATAAAAACAAGACAAAACATACCTAAATTAATCCCGACACGTGTATCGGCTCTATGTGCACATATCAAAAGTAAAAACACAACTTAAAAGAAAATTACAATTTGAAGCTGGCGTCATGAAACGTCATCCACAAGCTGGATGATAATAAAAAATACGTAATAAGGGAGAAAACATAAAAATTAGTTTGTTCATTCAACAGCATACACTATCATCATCATCATCAACAAACAACAGCAAGGATTCAGCCCAATGACCTGTTCCGATCTCATTATAGGTCGAACTGGTCCTTCCATCTCTTCAATGGTCTTCCCAACAATCTTCTCCCTTTTGGTTTATAATTATACATTCTTCTTGGTATGCGCTGTTCATTCATTCGTAATACGTGCTGAAGATAAGCATTTTGATAATATTTTATTCTTTCACAGAGATTAAATATATTAAGTTCTGTTCTTATATCTTCGTTTTTCTTCTTATCGGTTCTTTGGTATCCTGCTATTGCTCTCAACATCTTCATTTCAGCAGCCTCTATTTGTTTACTATCTGCCTTTGTTAATGTCCAGGTTTCACATCCGTAGATAAGAGATGGAACTGCCAATACTTTGTAAAACTTCAAAATAGTTTCTTTTTCTAGTCGTATTCAATAAAGTGCGTTCAATTGTGCCACATAGATAATTGAATCTTGTATTTTAGTGTGTTTATCTAAATTTCTGTCATTGCCTAAATGACATCCCAAATAATTAAAATTCTAAACTTGGTCTATAATTACATTGTTTATCATTATTTTTGTTATTATTGCACACTTTTCCTTTCAGAGCAAATATTTTTGTTTTAGATGTAGATATTCTTAATTGTATTTTAGACAGATATTATTTAAAGTATAAAGGAATTGTTGTAAAGCATTTTCTGATGCTGTCATTATTACTTGATCGTCTGCAAAAAGCAGAGTTGTCAATAAACTATTTATATTAATTTGTTCTTGCCATTCATTCATGACATGGTCCAAGTATAAATTAAATAATAGTGGTGACAATGGACACCCTTGTCTTACTCCCTGGTATACAAACCTATAATTTGTATATTTTAAAATATCAAGTTGTTCCAAAACACACATTCGGGAAATCTTTTCACAAGTACTGTGACACATAGAACTCTTCTGACAATAGTTTCTGGATGTGTATCTTAAAACAACTTAAAACATAACAATATTAGTTGTGTATTGTTGAATGAACGTACCACATTTCTTTTCTCCATTATTACGTACTTTTACAATTTGCTTACCTGTGGATGAGTCGCATGATACCGCCCTTCAAATGACTATACGTATATAGGTAGATATTGTGGATTTATCTTTAGTAGTGTTTTTACTTTTGATGTGTACAGCCCGATAAAGCCCTGTTCAAGGACGAATCACGTGTTGGGATCAATTTAGGTATGTTTTTGGCTTCTTTTTATCATTTTTTACTGTATCTATAGTTTTAATTGAAAAGATCTGCGTACCAAATTGATTGTTTGTCCCTTTTAGCGGAATTAACTACTGAGGAACTTTTCATTTTGTATTTTCAAGTTGTACTACTTGTTCTCACTTCGTGTGATCAGCTGTTCGACACATACTCTGCCTGTAATGCTGTCTCTGTCTCTCTATCTTACAGTCCATGCTTCAAATCCATAACATAAGACAGGTCTTACGAGGTATTTATATAGACTGGTTATTTTATAAATTTGCACCTGAGAAAGGGTTCATTATTCTATTTAACATACCTAAATAGTTATTAAAATCAAATTGGTTTCCTTGTCCTACATGATTCTGCTAAAGGCATAGTTTTTAGCCAAGAATATTAAATTAATTCTCTGTTTTTGAAAAGTTTGTATTTTTTTTCTGATTTCATTAAATTTTATTCTTGACATTCTGGCATTGATGAAATTGTAATTCAGTTCTGAGATTGGGGTTGGAGAGTACATCAGATACGTCAAAATGACAACCTGGGGCATTGAATATAAAAATATAAGTATACTGAGTTTCATTGTGCAAAATCGGACAACATAATAGCTGTAACGATTTTTTAAGTTTTCGCTTCAGGTTAATTCCAGTTCCTAATGGTGCGATTTTTTGGTTAATGAATTTGGCCTTACTTTTTTATATTGGTTGCTATAATACCGAGTTTAGTTCAGAAAAAATGCGGCCACTATGTGTGGTCTGTGTGGTGTGTTGTCTGGTGTGTGGCTGTGTTTGTATGTCTGTGTCCTGTGTGTGTGGTCTGTGTTGGGTAGTTGTGTGTATGTGTGTGTCAGTGGGGTGTGTCCTGTTGTGTGTGTATGGTGTGTGTACTGGTGATGTAGTGTGTGTTGATGTGTGGTATGTGTGTGTGTGTCTGTGTGTGTCCTTGTGTGTGTGTGTGTGTCTGTGTGGTCTGTGTAATGTGTGGTCATGTTGGTCTGTGTGTGTATGTTGTGTCTGGGTGTGTGTCTGGGTGGTGGTGTGTGTTGTCTGTGTGTGTGTCTGTGTGTTTGTGCTGTGTGTGTGTGTGTGTGTTTGTGTCTGTGTGTGTGTCTGTGTGGTGTGTCTGTGTGTGTGTCTCTGTGTGTGTGTCTGTGTGTGTGTGTGTCTGTTGTGTGTTTTGTGTGTGGCTGTGTCTGTGTGTGTCTGTGTGTGTGTCTGTGGTGTGTGTCTGTAGTGTGTGTGTGTGTGTGTCTGTGTGTGTGTCTGTGTGTGTGTCTGTGGTGTGTGTCTGTTGTGTGTGTCTGGATGTGTGTCTGTGTGTGTCCTCTGTGTGTGTCATGTGTGTGTGTCTCTGTGTGTGTCCTGTGTGTGTGTCTGTGTGTGTCGTGTGTGTCTGTGTGTGTGTGTGTGTGTGTGTTGCTGTGTGTGTCTGTGTGTGGTCTGTGTGTGTCTGTGTGTGTGGTCTGTGTGTGTGTGTGTCTGTCTGTGGTGTGTGTCTGTTCTGTGTGTGTGTGTGTCTGTGTGTCTGTGTGTGTGTGTCTGTGTGTTCTGTGTGTGTATGTCTGTGTCTGTGTGTGTGTCTGTGTGTGTGTGTGTGTCTGTGTTGTGTCTGTGTCTGTGTGTGTCTGTGTGTGTGTCTGTGTGTGTGTGTGTGTGTCTGTGTGTGTGTGTGTGTGTGTCTGTGTGTGTCTATGTGTGTGTCTGTGTGTGTGTCCTGTGTGTGTGTCTGTCGGTGTGTCTGTCTGTGTGTGTGTCGTGTGTGTGTGTCTGGTGTGTGTGTGTGTGTTTTGTGTGTGTGTTTTGTCCTGGTAAATTTTTAAGTGTCTACTATTAGTTAGAAACTATGAAGATTTATGAACGTGTTTTGAAAAATCGTTTCATAAGAAGTATTCTTCGGAATTGGTCTAATAATGATTATAATAATATAACAAGTTGGCAGACATGTTAGCATTTAAAACTCTTATGTTCAGAGGCTCACTAGAATTTTTTTCTGATTTTTACTCGGCGTCTTCAATACAAACATTCATTTCATGAAAACTAAAGCGGTTAACTTCTGAACAATACAGCCTAGTTGATACAACCAGAGGAAATAAATTAAACTCGGATGTTGAGGGGAACTGTAAATAGTGTGAACAATAACTTTATGTTTCCGGGAGTGTGGTTGCTGAGCTTTGTGATTTGTTTTCCTCCGCTGTGCGGTCGGATGGAAGGACAGAGATGAGACGACCCTCTTAACTCCAATGTGAGCAGCACTATGTTCTCTTCAAGACAAACAAATGCACGCCAGACTTCGCCCCTGGAGGTGTGATTATCTCAGTGTTATTCAATCCCCAGGTTGATCTGCCCTTGTCTCATCAAATACAATTAATATGTACAATCAGATTGATGACATTAATTTAGGCATGTAGAAATTCATATATACTTATCGTGACGCATCGTAATAAACGACGTGTGTCAATTTCAGTGGGCCGAAGGCGAGAACTAGTTGTCTCTCATTGATTCGTGAGTCGCTGACTCGCTAGTCGAAAGACCCGCACAGATCACCGATGCGTCCTAGACCTCCGTTCCACAGATTTCCTCTAGCTTCTACTTCCCCTCTCGGGGAAAGATCGATTCCAGAAATTTTCATACTGGGAAGATCTCGATCGGAAGCCGAGAGGTTTCTGTCTCCCGGTCTATATGAAGTTATTGCCAGAGACGAGAGTGAATCAGTTGTATATTCGACAGTGAGCTGTAAAAGAGAAAGAAACCTGGGACAAGTGAACTCGTCAGGGACTGTAAAAATAATTGTGTGACAGATAAAAACTTTAAAAAGATTAATTATTACAGTAAGTAAAATAAAAAATCTTGGATTTTACTATGAAATCGCATGCTATTATGCATTACAAGGAATCTTGTCAATCCCAACTTTTCTCAGAAACGTTAACTAAAATATATATAAAACATTCATTCTTTCCATTTATATGGATTTGAAGCGTAATCTTCTTACTTTAAGGAAGAAGAACATATTGTGAATAATTGAGAATAAAATTCGTAAGAAAAAATTTATGCCCATGTAGAAAGGAAGATTCAAATGAATGGAGAAAACTACATAAGAGTGGGCTACATAATCTTTGTGTTAAAAGCATGTAATAAGAACAGTTAAGTCTCTTTTACTGCTTTGGGCACGACATTGTGGCAGGAATGGGGAATTGAAGAGAAATAGGAAACTTCTTATAGTAAAGCCAGAGGTTTATCGCCAAGTAGGTAGATCAAGAATGATGGTTTGTGTCAAAGAAAACTATAGTATAAATTTATTATTTATTTAAATAATTCACATTACCTGACGTGAGGATACCTTGATAATTGTTGGTGATCCCCGGTGATCCGCGGAGCACGCTTTGGTAGATTTCTCAACCAAAGTGTAAACACGGCCCTAGTTTTCCAATGTTTATTGGCTTCCATAACAACTATAAAAGTGATTGAAAATTCACAGAAATTGTTATGAAACCATAGACATGAATCCAGACATTTGTGTTTGCAATTTATACCCCCTATATTATCAGTTTTTATGGTTGTTATGGAAAACAATAAAAAATCGGAAATTCGCGGTCGTGATTTGGACTTCGGGGTTGAGAACTCCACCCATTGTCTCAGCGATACTTCCAGGCCAGCTGGATGATATTGAAATACTAAATGATGAGCCACCACTGTTTATTTTCTCGATATATTTAAAGTATAGATTATATGAATAAAAACTATAAAATAGTCACCTTGTAGGTCCGTCTCCTCAACTTAAGTTCTTTACCACTCTGCAAGGCCCTTCGGGACTAGTCCCATCATCAGCAGAACGAATTAGGTCTGTACTTGTTGAAGCACTGACTTAGTTTGTGAAAATTTGTATAGAGGATTGTGTGAACTGGGTATATCCTCTATACACAATATTCATAATTAAGTCAGTACTTCAACAAGGGTCACATGTACAGACCTAATTCGTTCTGCTGATGATGGGACTAGTCCCGAAAGGCCTACAGAGTGTTGAAACTACTTACGTTGAGGAGACGGACCTACAAGGTGACTATTTTATAGTTTTTATTCATATGATATATTACTGTGACTTAATGCCTCAACGGAAACTTACCATCAATTTGACTAGTATTGATATTTAAGGTATTGAAATACTAAATAAGGTATATACGCATTTTCTAAAATATATTACAAGACTTAGTAAGACGTTTTCTAAATGTGGAATTTTATTTGAATTTGGGTCATTTCAGGACGACATAAATTGCAAAATTCGTATACTTAAGTACTGGTTGCTGCTAATCCAAGGTGAACAAACAATGCTCAGAGCAACTTGTTACGACCACCAAATTAGGAACGCAAATGGGAAATTCTGGGCAGACGAGGTTAAGAGAGACTCCAAAAGATTGGATGGGTTGGGTTTGGAAAAAATGGGACTGGAAATCGCAAGAATGTGTGGAGAAAAATTAAGAGGAGGGATTAGATATAAACTGACAAAATATTTTGGCCGAATGTACGGGGAAAACGATCACTTATTTTACAAGAGACCTAAAACAAGTTTGGGGAAAAGAATCTTATATACTCAATCTGGAATTTTAAATAGAGATCAGGGCTTGCTTGGTTCAGTTTAGGGGCATGGAAATTTTTAACAATTAGTGACGATCGCGATATGCGAATATGTCCAATGTGCGGGGGAGCTTTGAAGAACGAAATATATAGGAAAATGTAACGATTTAGAATATTGGAGGCATCAGTTATTATCCGAAAGATTTCTAAATTCAAATCGTGGAAGATTGGCATGCTACGAGTTACTGGTAAACCCAGAAAATTGGATAAACCTGGGTAGATTTTCTGGACAAAACGCGGGAAAATAAGAACAACACTTATTCAGGAATAAATAATTATGTTAGCAAATTGCAATTGCCATTGATTCTTAATAATTCTACATAAGTAAGTTAATGTTATAATGTAATTGTATTGATATCTAATTGTAATATTATTGTTGTTTTCTTTTTTTTTTTGTTTTTAAACATCAACTTATTGTAACGGACTGTCAAGAGCACGTACGGCTTACTGCCCGTGCGATCCATATTTGTAAATAACATTGTACGTATCTTACTTTTAGTTTAATAAAAGTCCTTATGTATGTATTTAAGGTATTTAGAATATTTTCTTTTGATAGACTTGTTAAAAAACACGCTCAGCGCTCAGCACTTAATACAACATCCCAGCGATTCTCCGTTTTGGCTGGATGTTGTTAAGAAACAACTCTTATTAGTTTCAAGTGGGAAGAAGTTAAATCCAATAAATGAAAATGTACTGATTTGAGGAATTTGATTGTCTGAGAAATAAATAATCGTACCGGCTGACCGGGACCCGGGATCAGAGGGGGGGTGACGACAATCCGGACCCATCTAATATCCCTATTCTAAAACTAATGTTTTCCAATACTTTCCTGTATAATTATTCTCCCTCAAATCATATTTAAATTATTCTTCGGCCTTATTCTTGGCCTTCCTACTGGCCGCCTTTGTCCTATTTTTCTTCGTACTTTCTAATACATAAAGTATGTAAGTTATATCCATCTGTGAATAATTCTAAAATATGTCTCTTAAAAGTGTATTTAAGAAAACATGTTTTTATTTAGTGTTAACATAGTTCGTTTTTATGTATCGTTATTATACACGGTGCGGCATACGTCAGTTAACCCCTGCACAAGATTTCAAGGGGAAAAAAATTAGATTGTTGAAACTGGAGTTTGAATACGGGACCTTCAGAAAACAATCTCAAACACTACTGCTTGTGGTAATTTTAACAACTTCGGTAGTTTTTTTTTTTTGTATAGATGTTGTCAGCTACAGAAAATATTATATTTGTATTTTCGGTTATGAATTGTAATATAATATATTAATCATATAATATAATAGTTATAACTTATGTATTTTTGTTTATTTTTATTTGTCCTGTCTGGTGTTCCTCTATCACTAAAGCCATTCGGAGTTCCCATAGCAATGCTATCCAAATTCGACGAAATCCGAATGTTAACTGTATTGTAAGAAATATAATATTGAATTATAGAAATATAACCATAAATAGCATATATATATATATATATATATATAATTGACAATGCTAATATGTAATTCGCAGACAATTTTTTTATTCACATTTTATAATATAAAACAAATTTTAAATACATTAAATTTTACAGATGACCACATTTCTTTTTCTTGCTCAGAAAGCAATTTACAGAAGGCTATATTTCAATTAAGTACTAGTTTTACAAATTATAATCTCAATATGTTAATAAATATAACTAAATTTTAGCTTCTAAAGACTAAATTACCTTACGAGTCTAAATTATTTTGGGTCTGATTCATATGAACAAGTCAATAGTTTCAACTACGCCAGCATGTGATATCTGCCTATTTTAAGAAAGAATTCCTTTATTATAAACTTAATAAATGTAACCTTTTTTTGAAGGATACAAAGATAGAAAACTAGTAGTAATTTTTTTTGTCGAAATGGAATTTGAGGCGTTATTAGGAAAAAGTCGCCTTTTTTTTGCCTGTACTATTGTAATTAGGTTCAATTAAGATACCATTAAAATACACCCGAATACAAATTACTACAAGCTCCTATATTTATATATGGTTGTGAGTTTTGGACTTTAACCTAAAGTGAAGATTAAAACCATAGAAGCAGCAGAATAAGGATTTTAAAGAGAGAGCCCGTTGCACGCTTCTGGATAAAATTAAAAAATCAAGATATCATTAATGAATTAAATGTTTTGAACATATGGATAAAAATAGAGCAGTTAATACCAATTAGAGGAAATATGTTCAGAAAATGAACCAGAGCGAATAGCAAAAATTATTATGAATTATATATTGATTTTATTAAACACAATGTGTACATTTAGAATTTTCACCAGTCTTTTGTAATTTTGGTGAGAGGCTGAGTTCTGCTTTGGCATTTCATTAGGTGGGTACCTGGAGCATGGCTCGTCGCAAAGCTTTACATCTGCAGTCCTCCTTCGGGTCGTGGTATGACGGATTCTGACATATTTTTCCAGTGGAAACCATGCGCGGCGAAGCGTGTGTAATAGGTGGCGAAGTTGGAAGTTCGGTCCTTTCCACACATCGGTTTTCATTGTTTCTGTGTCCATTATTTCCATCGGTATTGCATTGGCTTTGTTTTGTCTCTCTTTGATGGCGTCTTTATATGCCTGGGTTTCTCGTAGATTGAAGCGAAGCTTGATGTCCTCAATGAAGTAGGATTCAATGTGCTATTCTGTAGGGCGTAGCTGTTTCTTGTGTATTTGAGAGTGACAAGGCCCTCTTGAGATATCTGGCTTTGACATTCTCCAATTTCTTGAGGTTTTTCGCTGTTAGGTGAATCCAAATTATCTGAATACCGTATGTGGCCCGCTGGTGCTACCTTGAGTTTGGAAACAGTGCCATCGCCGTTGGCAGGGACAGTCTCTCAAGCTTGGGGATGTCGAACATCGAATTTATTGCCGCTGTGGTCCTGTCTTGTATATGCATGGTGAACGTGGTTCCAGTAGTCTGCAGCGTCACTACTCCCAGGTACTTAAAGTTGGGGACTATTTCTAGGGCTGAGTCGCCGCACATAAAGTGGTCATTTTTTGATAATCTGCCTCCTCTTTCTGAACTTCATTGCTTTTGTTTTGGAGCTATTTAATTCCATTGAATTTTCTGACGCCCATTTTCTGATATTCTTCATGGCCTCTGCAGATCTTCAGGACTCTTGGAAAGGATGGCCCCATTTCATCGGCATACATTAATAGCTTTGTATTTCTTGCGTTTATTAGCTTGTCCAATATCTGGGCCGTCATAATGTTAAAGAGACTGGGCTCAGTGGGTCTCCTTGTAGGACTCCTCGTGTTTGAGCAATTTCTTTTGACATTGATATGCCATCGTAGATTGCTACATAGTTTGGTGCTGAGAATCGATTTTAATTGTCTCCAGTTCGCGACTTGACCTGCCCAGTGCATTCTCCAGCTTGTGGCAAAGTAACTTTCGGTTTGTTAATGCTGTCAAAGCTTTTGAATAATCTATGAATATTGCATACAGGGGGGTGTTTGGTTGTGCCATGCTATTTTCTATCTCAACTAGGATTTCTTGTACTGCATGTAAAGTCGATCTGCCTGGATTGAATCCGAATATGATTCGTGGGGATGTGTTGCTCGTTAATCTTAGCTCTATGCGCTCTAGTATGATTTTGGGAGAAGATAGTTTTGAACATTGGTGTTCTCCAAAGCGAGTTCCCCTGTAACTGTTTTGGGTCGTCTTTCCTGCCTTTGCCTTTGTGGAGTACCACTATTATTGTCTTTCTCCATTGCTGTGGGATTGTGCTGTTCGTGAGGCATTCGTTGTATAGGAGGGCTAGCGGTACTGCCAGATCTTGAGACAAGGTTTTTCAGGTGTTTTCCGCGAATCTCCCATCCGGACCAGCAGCCTTGTTGTTTTTTTAGTACTGCTTATGAAGCGGGGCTACATAGTCAGGAGTGATTGGGTCGTCGAGTTCTGTTCTTGTATTATGCAATGTGCGGCGCTGGATCAACTGCTGGTTTCGCCCTTCTCTCCTAGTAGGTTTCTGTTTGAAGTGGGTTTCCCATTGCTCCAGATTCACGAGAGGAGTTGTGGTGTGACGTTTCTTGGAGTCCTTAATATATTATATGGCTTAATTTCTGTTTCGGCAATTAGGATTTGTTCTAGGTGTAGATCATAGGCTGTCTTCTTTTCTTTTAGTAGGCGTTTGTACTCCCGGCGTTGTTCTGCGTAGTCCGTTAGTGCGATGTTTTCAGGTTTTCTTATGAATTATATGCCAAAACGTAGAAGAAATATTGGCAATCCGAGGAATAAACTAAGAAGATGTTTATTGAATAATCATATTAATCATATAACACATCATCATCATCATCATCATAGTACATTCACGAATTTAGGCCATTTGTTAACCTGTTTCGGTCTCAAGAGAAACACCATCCAAAAGTATTTTGAGTGGACGTCCTGGTCTTCTACTTCCTGCAGGTTGATATCTTAAACATTTGTTTGGGTATTCTGTGATCTTCCATTCGATGAACATGTTGCATCCATCTTGACTTATAATCAGAAATTTTGTTTTCTAAAGATTCCATGTGTAATTCTTCTAAGATGTCTTCATTTTTTTTGTGATCTAGTAGTGTGTATCCTGCAGTCCTCCGAAGATATCTCATTTCAGCAGATCTAAGTCTCTGTATATCCTTCTGTTTCAACGTCCATACTTCGCTACTATACAAAAGAGTTGGAAGAGCCAGTGTTTTATACACTTTCAGTCTTGAATGCTTTTGGACTAACTGTGGCTTGAAGATAGAATTTATTAACCCTAAAATTCTTAAAAATTTAGATATTTTTGCAAATAAATCCGTACATCATGTAAATATACATTACATTTTCTTATTTTTCTTTATTATTTTTTCTATAATGCTTTCTATATCACCAATATTATTCACGATCTTTTACACTTCAGTGAGTCGTTATAACTAACTAACTCACTAGTTACTGTCGAACCTGAAGGTTCATGGCCGCGCGGACATAAACTCTCCATATATATCTATCCTTAGATAATGTTTTCCAGTATAATTTACCTCCCTTCAGTCATGCTAATTATTATTTTCCCATCTAATTCTTTCCTATAAGGAGTTTTCCATCTGGTCGTGCGATTTGTGAGACTTGCTTATTACATCCGGTTTTTCTACAAAGATCATGTAGCTCACTGTTATCCATTCATCTCACAATGGGCCAGAAACGAAATCTAGCTGGAAAAACTATTTTCACTCACCCTCGTCAATTTTATCTTTTTTTTTCAATCTAATGTAATTGTTATATGAGGGTTCTTAACTTATCTGCAAAGGAGGGTACAATTCTAGTGTTTATAAAGACAATATAAACATCGGAAGTTACGGATGGTTAAGAACTCATCTGGTCTATATCCCAGTTGTGTTGTTAGCGTTGTGTGTTCAAGTACAGTGAGCTTTTCTCCTTATTCTATATGGAGACTTCGCCTCAAGATTTGTAATTTTTATTGACATATTTAACGTTTTTCTATATAACCAGATATTATGTTAAATACATGTGAAATCATACCTTCCAAACACTAAACATTTACACAATCATCTTATTTTAAATTGAGCTACAAAGAAAACAGTTCTGAACAGTAGTACAAATTTTAGTTATATATAGAGTGATTTATGAACTTTAATTTCCGCACAATAACATGTGTGCAAATTATTGCATTTTTTAATTAGCTTTCTCATTACAGGAGGCAGCCAGCAACTGAGGTCTGCCGTTGCGCGCAGAGACTAACTGTTTGATTTAATATGGATATAAGTGTTCGATAGAGGCAATACGTCATCATTTAATATTCAAATTACGATTAGGGGGATGTTAGGAGAATGTTTTAAATTATATTAAAAATCAATATTTTTTTGAAAAGCGATTTTCTCAAACGTACAAAGTTGTGCGCGAGGAAAAAAATATTTCTACTGAAATATTCTGATTGGCTAGAAGTGGATGTTAACTTTCCCGTTATTAAGAATGTATTTAGAACAATGACAATCGTTGGAAAATTCTGTTTCATCTGCTTATGGAATTGAAAAACTCAAAATAAATTTCGAAGAGGCTGGAATAAAAAAATGTTCACTTAAGCAGGAATTCTCACGCGATGAACTTGCTCTTGCAACAGAAATATTACTTTGGTCATATGGTAAACGGGATACTGCTGATGTTTTAAAGACGTTACTAAAAAAACAAAAATATCTTCAAAATAATAAGGAATATTACAAATCACCCCATTCAATTTCCGTATCTTCTACCGTATGCCGGACGAAGCAATGTCTTTTTTGGCAGTAAAATGTCAATACGTCGATATATTAACACGCGACTAGGTGCCAAAAAGAGAGCTTGTGATAATTTATCCACCCTATAATGCTACTGAGGAGGCTAATTTGTTATGCTACATTTCCCAAGACATATTTCAGCAGAAATAAGACTTTTTTTCGTTTTTATTCTAGCCTCTTGAGTCTTACAATTCTATAAGCAGATGGAAGAGGATTTTCCAACGACTGTCATGGTTCTAAATTCTTATAAACGGGGAAGTTAACATTTACTTTCAGCAATCGGAATATTTCAGTACTAATTTAACTTTTTTTTCTCGCATACAACTTCCTGTTTTAGAAAATCGCTTTTCAAAAAATGTGTTTAACAATATATTTTAAAACATTCTCCGAACATCCCCTAACTTTAATATATTAATAAACTATCTCTTATTGCCTCTATTGATCACTTTCCTTCATATATTAAATCAAACAACTCTCTGCGCGCGACGGCAGGCCTCAGCTGCCGGCCGCCTCCTGTAATAAGAAAGCTAATCACAAAAAAACGCAATAATTTGCACACGTGTTATTGTGCGGGAATTAAAGTACATAAATTACTCTATATTCTTACTAAGATTTGTACTACTGTTCAGAACTGTTTTTTGTTTCATAGCCCAATTTAAAGTAAGATGATTGTGTAATTTTTAGTGTTTCGAAGGTATGATTCCACGTGTGTTTAACACAATATCTGGTTGCATGGAAACATGTTAAATATATCAATAAAAAGTATAAACCTTGAGGCAAAGTAGACATACAGAATAATAAGAATAACTCACTGAACTCTAATACAAAACTTATTTGTTTGTGGAGCTCGGAACACAACTGGAATGCAGACCAGATGAGTTCTTAACTATCGGTAACTTCCGATGTTTATATTGTCTACATATATTTTAGAATTCTACCCTCCTTTACAGATAAGTGAAGAACAGTCATCTGGCAATCATATTCGAGTCAAGAAAGATGAATTGGTGAGAGTTAGTGAAATACTTTTTTCCACTGTGCATCTGTCTGTTTGTCTCTCTTTGGTGTAAACAATTTCCTAAAAACTTTTTTCAATACTATTATTTTTTTCTACTCCCTTCCATGTGATTTAATTATTGAGCTCGTGTGTCATCTGAGCAGTTTCAATTGTACTCAGTTATATGAAGATTAGTTAGTTTAATCCTATGTTACAAGTAAAATTCAATTATTTTTTTTATTTTAGGCAACTTTAGTACAGTAACTTGTAGTTCAATTAGATATAAGATAAAAAATGTTGTGAACTAGGTGTCTGATATAACAATAAAAGTAAAGTCACGTAGACTGCGATGGGCAGGACATGTGGCATTAATGGGGAATGAAACAGGGGCATGGAAGCTTCCTGTAGGAAAACCAGGGGAGGAACGCGCAGTTGGTAAACCAACATTGAGGTGGGAGAATAATATTAACCATGATTTGAGGGCAGTAGATTATACAGAGAGTGATTGAAAAAATTAGATCAGGATAGGGATGTGTGGAGAGCTTATGTCCGCGCGCGTCATTAAACTACGGTTTTCGATAGAACCAGTAAGTTAATTACTTAGTGTGTTTGTTGTTAGTTACGTGGCTCTGGTGTCTTTGCTTAATTTCATATAAACATGGTTAATGACAATAAAATATTGTTAATAATATAACTGAGATGATGGATCCGAAAGTGTCTTTATTCGAAAAAACACATGAATGGAATGTAGTTTTATCAATATTTCTATTCAATCATATGTAAATTATGGCTGACTTTCAGGAATCTATTCAAATGGAACTTGAATGTATTTTATATGTACGAGGGTGGATCGAAAAGTAACAAACAATATTTAAAAAGTAGATAAATAAAAGTTTTGTAAAAAAAAAAAAACACACAAATGAACTCGCATCTTTCAGCCGTTTTTCTACATAGTCGCTAACTTTCTCAACATATTTTCCCCCATCGTTGTACCAGTTTCAGTATACCCTATTCATAGCAGTCCATTCGGTTGGAGTCTCAAAGCGATGACCGGATAGGAATGTCTTCATGGAACCAAACAAATGATTGCCCGGCGGTGCAAAACCTGGACTGTATGGCTGTGACATTGCCCAGAGTAGCAACTGTAATCGGCCGACTGGAATGTTGTGAATCACAAAGATTCTCACGGCCGTCCTTGAAGAATTCACACACATCTGGAGATGTTTGCTACGGTCCATACTGTCTTTACCATATACGTACGTTATACATGTTTCTGTGAATTTCACTTGTGTAATGTCGTTTAGCCCATAAATATCGTACTACACTTCGCTGCTATTCACACGTTGACGACAGTAACATGCACTTCATTTTTGTTGCGTATTTCACAAATATGTATATAGTTAAAACTTCAAACTATAATTCGGTAAAATTTCAACACCCCAACTACAATATCAACAACCACAATTTGTTTGGGTTAATTTTCCTATCCGCCCTCCCATTTAATCTTCACTTTGGACGGGGTTTGTACTATGGATCATTCAAATTTTTACCTGGGCGGTGATTTTCTGGTATTTTAAAACCAATGTCACCCGGTTGCTTTTATAATATTTCTGGTATTCTCTCTTTGTGTACAGATGTGTGTTTAAGATCTACATCGCCTATATTGAACGCCATTAAATTTTAGTTTACTCTTGCTCAATATTATATCACAGATACAATTATAGCTGAATGTAAACAAAGAATAACTAGAGAACCGATAAACATAACTATTTAACATTAATAGAGATTCTGCGCGCTGGGCCCTAGATTTACGCAGACTTGCTTCATTTCGTAAACAACAGCTAGTATATAATAAACAATACTTTGACCTATACTTCATTGTACTTAGCGAGGTATTTAACTAAACCATGAGAGAGGAGATTATAGGACTCTAAATACTTAATGCTTGAAATAAATAATTAATCACAAGGATTAATTAAAATAAGTGAACTTTAATGAAAATAGTCTTCTTCTTCTTCTTCTTCACTTCCTGGTTTAGGCAAGAGTTGTCTGTTCCGTCTTCACTAATAGATCTAAGACCATCTCTCCCGAGGACGTCTGACATCTCTTCTTCCTCTTGGAAAATAATACAAGATTTTATTTGGTAACCGACATTCTTCCATTCTTTCTACATGTTCTTTCCACTGTATCTTGTTGTTAAATATATTTTCTTTTATGGAGTAGATCTGCAGTTCTTCACGGATATCCTCGTTTCTTATCTGGTCCATTCTAGTGCAGCCTTTTACTCTTCTTAAAAATTTCATTTCGGCTGCTTGGATTTTACTTTCTTGTTTGGTAGTGGTAATCCAAGATTCACTCCCATACAAAAGGACAGGGACAGCCATTGTTTTTATAAAATTTTAATTTTGTTTGTTTATGGGCTTTATTATTCAATGTTCTATTTATTGTACCACAAATAGCTTGAAACTGATGTGTTTTGTGTTCAATATCTTTATCATACCCATAGCTGATGTCACATCCTAAATATTTAAAGTGGGATACTTGTTCAATAATTTCGTCTCTAATTACTATTTTTGCACGCAGAGTATTTCTTCCACAAAATGCCATTACTTTTGTTTTACTTATTGAAATTTTAAAATTATAATCGCTACATATTGCATTTAGTTTTGTAAGCAGCCAATTGTAACAGATCTTCGTCATGGGGTAGCAAGACTAAATCATCGGACGGACGCATGAAAATAGTCATGTAAGTTAAATTAAAATATCAGCTATAATGAGAAATTATCAAAACAAGGATGAAGGTTAATATAATCGATAACTTTCTCCTTTAACAATAATAATAATAATTAGGTATTTCATACTAGAAAACATTTGAACTATATACACTGACACAAAAACCAATACTTAGCTCTTAGTTCCTTAAACATGACTAACAAAATCTTGAAGTAATGGCGACATTGTCGCAAATAAACAGTTCCACTTTTGGAGAAAGTCTCTTCCTTTCTAGGAAGACTTCCAGACTATAGGAAGCCCGTCTGCTTCCACCGAAGCCAGAATTCGTCTGCTTAACGTTTCGTGTCGCCGGGAACGGACCTCCTCTTTCGCGCAGTATGTGCGCGCAGAGCAGAGTGCGAGAAAGGTAATTTCGGAAACTAGCGGATACAAAGGAGAAAGGATCGGGGAAACACAGACGTAACAAGTCTCCACAGACGTAGGGGCAACATAAAAGTTCCAAAAATTACGCGTACACGGTAACACTGGCTTGGCGGAATTGTAACCCACTTCTTTAGTTCGGGTGTCTGGAAAGAATAAGTACGTTACCCCGATTATGCTGGTTGAGTGGAAGAGAAGGCCTTATGGCCTTAACTCTGCCAGAATAAATAAAGCATTATTATATATTATTATTATTATTATTATTATTATATGATAGGAGATGTATGATAATGAAGCGCCATGAGAGTCATTAAATTAAACTTAACCTAAGTCCAGACATATGGACGACCACAGTAATAATTCTCTTTAAGAAAAGATCATTTGGTCCGACCGAGAATCGAAACCGGGTCCCAATGATCTGTAGTCAGGAGCTCTGACCATTAGCCATGATGTTCGTTATGTTATGGTATATTGTAGCCCAATTTTCCCTAACATTTTTCTTACAGTTTACAGAAAACGTTGAAGAATGTTAGCCAGGAAATTCAAACTCGACCGGGTAATGAAACCCGTCCCCGCTGCGTGATATTACCCGTTGATCAAAACTGAAGTCTGATATAATTTATAGATAATTAAATGCCTCCTAAAATCATGAATGCTGATTTTTTTAAAATAAATAAACGTTTTGTTAGCATGTCACTAGATGTCAGGTTGAAGGGGTTTCTTAATTGGACGCATTCACTTCTAGAGTAGACCGCTCCTATTTAGAATTTGCTGAGATGTCAAGATAACCAATCGATAGTTCCACCTTATTAAGAAAACGCTGAACAAACTTGATCTATAAATTAGAGAAATCTCTTTGTCAGCCATTTTCAATCTTACTTAGCCTTTATAATAAAATTTCATCTTCGCGCCTTTAAAGTTATTTAGCATAAAATTATCATCCGATGATTAATTGACGAAATGCTGCTACTGTTCTAAATGGTGGCGATGACAAATAACGTCCACATTGCTGCATTCTGGAACCAGACAGACTCCTTCACAGCCAAGAACTTCTTTGTTACTATCAGTATGGGGCTTTATCATTTAACCGTAACCCATTTGGGCGTTTGTGCATACAGTATGGATTATTAATATTGAGAAGGAACTGCGTTCAGTGGTACCTAAAAAGTTAACTTGAACTACAATGAACTAAGAAGTGGTGGCGCTTAGTCCATAGTAGCAGAATTTGCAACTATTGGAACAAATGCAAGACACACGGGGTGTTCCTACATAGAGGAAATATCTCGATGGTTCCTGTATGGCAGGTTATATCATTCTACATCATAATTGCATCATGAGACGATGCTGAATTGCATAATTACCACAGCAAACGTAATAAATGTAGGCAGACTAGTTCTATACTAGCGCCGCTGGAGACATAAACGCGAAACTCGCCTTTCTTCTCTTACCCTTGTTTAAAATGCATAACCTACTACCGACTCCACTACATTACAGTGAAAGCTCCTTATTCACGGTCCCGTTATTCGCGTTTTTATTATTCGCGGGTTAAAAAATTGCGACACAGTTCCAGCATTCGCGGCTAAAATTTATTTATTACCGGAGCCAGTGTGTGTATTAGGATAAGAATTATTTATTAATGCATCGGCAATTTTTTACTGCACGCTCGTGCCAAGGCGGCGTTTACAAAGAACAATACAACCAAATAAATATCTAAGTAAAATATACCTTATTGTTACTAAGCCTACAGTTCGTTGTCAAAAGCCGCCGCCAAATTTCACCTGCCGCTATTTCCGTCGATAAATGTCGCCCTCACCACGATCAGTGTTTTATTGTTTCAACTTGTCATTTGTTGCAATAATTTTTGATTGAAAAATACGTGTCTCTCCAGCTTTGTTCTCAATGTATAATGTCGACTAAAAGGAAAAAATGGAAAAAAAAAGTAGTGTTTGCCGCTTAAAGTAAAAATAGAAATACTCGACAGTTTACGCGTTGGCGATTTGGTTGCATCTATATCACGCTGTTTCAATTTTATTGAATCAACTGTAGGATTCATCAAGAAATCCGATGACAAAGTAAGGAATTCTATCGCTGAACTCACAGCTGAATATCAATCTGAATTGAAAGACCTTTAAAGAGGTAAAAACAGAAAAAAACTAAGTGCTTTAAGCACTTGCCTAAGTGGCATTTAATTAATAGAAATGTCTCATTAAATTGAGTTTATTTTGATAATTTTTATTTTATTTTGGGACCTTGGAACGTATTCCCTATATACCCATACTAATTACCAATCCATATTCACGATTTCTGTATTAGCGACATATTTACGGAACATTCCCCCTGGAATAAGGAGCTTTTACTGTATGGTACCCCATGATACTGTAATTTTTTTTATTCTTATTTATAGACACTTTAACACCCATGATCATATCCCGTCTAGTTTGTTTATCTTTAATGTGGTGAATATATTGAAATTAATTGTATTAATTAAATTCCAGACTAGTTATAATGGTTGGAGGGTCGGACATGCTGACTACATGTCACGCTATACTGACTGAATTATCGCCCACCTTTGTGATAAACACATGTGGATGTGAAGAAAGCAGCCGGCTGGTAGACCTATCTTAATTTCCAAGGAAAATCAAGGGAAAATCCTCAGTCGGATTGGTCAGCACCGGGGTTATAAACCAGGGACCTCATGCATTCGAGTCACAAACGTTATCCCTTGAGAACACTAGCTCGGTAATTATAATATTATTATTGTATAATTGACACAAATGTAAGACTTTTCTGCCCGTTCATTTTATATTGGTCCATATTTAATAAATGTAAATATGTCGTACTACATAAGTTACATTGTCAAGACTTCCCCGACATATGACAACCAATAGGAAGATCAAGATAATATAATAAATAAATTAATAAATAAATAGAAACGAACATTAAAACATATCGGCCGCGGTGGACTAGTAGTTATGCTCCTTGCCTCTGGTCCCGAGGGTCGCGGGTTCAAACCCGGCCGTGGTCGATGGATTTTTTAGGACGGAAAAATCCAAGGAGCAAGTCCTTCCGGGAGGGACTTTAAGCCGTGGATCCCGAGTCTGAACATGTTCAGGCTCGTAAAAATCCTTAAGCCTGAATGAAAAGGCCTCTAAGCAAAATTTACCGAATTTTCCCGTCCTAGTACTACTTGGTTTCCTAGATGTCAGTATGAGGCGGAACGCTGAACACGGGCCACTGCAAATGACATCTATACGAAAACAAGTGTAACTAAAATTAATCTGGTTCAATTCTTCCCTGTAGGGGGAGAGCGCCTAAATCTCTGTAAGGGAAAACATGGGCTTACAATACAATACATTAAAACATTAGTAAATTTAGATAAATTGAAAAAAAAATCCTAAAATTATGACATTTCAAATTCGTATTCCGAATGTTTCACTTGTATGTAGTAGGTAATATATGAAGAAAATATTTGTATGCCTTAACTCTCTAGCGAACGCGATTTTGTTTTTTTTTTTCGGAACCAAGCTCGGCATGTAGCAGTTTATTTTTATCAGGGTCCAAACTTGTTAACCAGCAAAATCGAGCAAGTAGGAGTGGGAGTTAACCTGAAGCAAACATTCAAAAAATCGTTCACGCCATTCAAAAAATTTCTAGCGGATACCATTTCCTTTTCCCACTTTTATGCAACGAAACTCAGTAATATATATATATAGATATATATAATATAATATAAAGATGTATATTTCAACAAAAAGTCAGGAAAATGAATTCGACTTTTGGAAATGGGTGTTTACTAGAGAGAAAGTCAAAATTTTAAATGCACTCTAGGGACCGTCATATTTGTTACCTCGCAACAAAACTGCAAGAGAAATATTTAATTAACAAAATAAATATATATTCCGTAAAGTAGCAAAATTGGACCAAATATCGACTTCCGAGGAAATAGCATAGTACACACAGTTCCTGCGTGATGTACTTTTTTATTTTAGGCTTTTTCGGGTAAGCGAAGCTCGATTAAGTTGGGTTTTTTATACATTTTCATAAATAAGAATAATGTATTTTCATGTAATAGTCTCAGAGTACCAATACTAATAGCGAGCTATTTTGTGAAGCAGACGGTACTTGAACATAGAACTCCTGATTACAATTCACTATATTAATGTGAAATTCCCTATTGGGATTGTGAAGTAATAATCAAATTAATTATTTTAGCCAAAATAATATACACTTATTTCTTCATGGATTTCAGGCTGGAATAAATCTACTTAGGAATGAAAATGGGGATATTATTGCAGATTAAGAGTACCGGTATATCAAATAGATGGAAAAGTTACTTTAACAAAATATTAAATGGGCATGCAGAACAGGTATTCATCATCATCATAGTACATTCACGAATTTAGGCCATTTGTTGACCTGTTTCGGCCTCAAGAGAAACAACCATCCAGAAGTCTTTTGAGTGGACGTCCTGGTCTTCTTCTTCCTGCAGGTTGTAAGGGGTAGTGACGTGGTGTATAACCTCTCCTACCCAATTCTCATCCTCACCTTCTCGTGGTACAACCTGTTTTCACAAACGAGGCTCTGAGGACCGAGTCACGGCGGTATAACCGGTTTTTCCATCAGGTACTGAGTAAATGCGGTATCCTAATGTCTGTCCAGAGACTAAAAGGTGCAGTGAAATTCGACTTTTGGAAATGGGTGTTTTACTAGAGAGAAAGTCAAAATTTTAAATGCACTCTAGGGACCGTCATATTTGTTACCTCGCAACAAAACTGCAAGAGAAATATTTAATTAACAAAAATAAATATATATTCCGTAAAGTAGCAAAATTGGACCAAATATCGACTTCCGAGGAAATAGCATAGTACACACAGTTCCTGCGTGATGTACTTTTTTTATTTTAGGCTTTCGGGTAAGCGAAGCTCGATTAAGTTGGGTTTTATTACATTTTCATAAATAGAATAATGTATTTTCATGTAATAGTCTCAGAGTACCAATACTAATAGCGAGCTATTTTGTGAAGCAGACGGTACTTGAACATAGAACTCCTGATTACAATTCACTATATTAATGTGAATTCCCTATTGGGATTGTGAAGTAATAATTCAAATTAATTATTTTAGCCAAAATAAATATACACCTTAGTTTCTTCATGGATTTCAGGCTGGAATAAATCTACTTAGGAATGAAAATGGGGATATTATTGCAGATTCTAAGAGTACCGTTATATCAAATAGATGGAAAAGTTTACTTTAAACAAATATTAAATGGGCATGCAGAACAGGGTATTCATCATCATCATAGTACATTCACGAATTTAGGCCATTTGTTGACCTGTTTCGGCCTCAAGAGAAACACCATCCAGAAGTCTTTTGAGTGGACGTCCTGGTCTTCTTCTTCCTGCAGGTTGTAAGGGGTAGTGACGTGTGTATAACCTCTCCTACCCAATTCTCATCCTCACCTTCTCGTGGTACAACCTGTTTTCACAAACGAGGCTCTGAGGACCGAGTCACGGCGGTATAACCGTTCCATCAGGTACTGAGTAAATGCGGTATCCTAATGTCTGTCCAGAGACTAAAAGGTAGCAGCCCTACCACTGGACTACTTAGCGTCGGGCCAGTAACCTGTCCTAAGGAACTTCAAAACTACTTTCAAGTCTAAACACGAAAAAAGCCAGAAGGAATTGAAATATGACGACCCACAGCAAAGAACAGGGTATTGAAGAGGATAATTTAAAGATAGCAGAAATGCTAGTCACATAACCAAATATATTAGAGGTTAAAATGGTGATACAAAAATTGAAGATGTATAAAGCATCAGGTTCAGATGGGATCTCAGCACAACTGATAAAATCACGGGGAGAAAAATTGATGGACAAGATACATCGGTTGCCTGGTATGATTTGGGAAAAAGAGCTCTTCGAAATTAATGGAAAGAACCGATTATCGTACCAAACTATAAGAAAGGAGATAAAACGGATTGCAAAAACTATAGGGACATCTCATTACTTTCAACTTCGTACAAAGTTCTAACAAAGACTTACTTCCTATATTGATGACATTCTCGGAGATCATCAATGTGGATCTAGAAGAAATAGGTCTACGACAGAGCAGATTTTTAGTATAAGACAGATTTTAGAAAAGAAATGGGAATATAGTGGTACTGTGCATGAACTACATGTAGACTTCAAAAAGACATACGATTCAATTAAGAGGGAGAAGTTATATAGTATCCTGCTGGAGTTCTGAATTCCTAAAACGTTAGTTAGACTTATACGAATTTGTCTATGGCACAAAGAGTAGGGTGCGTGTTGGCATACAGTTTTCGGATACTTTTGAAATCCACAATGGGTTAAATCAATGAGATGAACTGTCTCCTCTGCTATTCAATTTTATTACTAGAGCATGTCATCAAATCTTTAGGGGATGAAGAAAGCCCAAAACTCAATTGGTATTAATAAGCTCTTAGTTTATGCTGATGATGTAGTAATATTGGGCGATAGCGAGGAGATACTAAGGGCCCAACGCGCACACTCCATTTAGTAACTCTAGGAAATTGGGACTGTAAGTAAACTTTAATAAAACTAAATATATGTTCACACATAGAAATACATTATATAATGGAACTGGACAGATAATGAAAAATGAGGGAAATTTTGAAGAAGTGGCTGAATTAAAATATCTAGGAACAATAATCACAAACAGGAATGAGATGCACTAAAGAAAATAAACATGGGCTCAATTCTGGAAATGCATGCTATTATGCATTACTGGGACTCTTGTTCCAACTCCTTTCAAAAAACGTTAAACTGAAAATACATAAAACTGTTATTCTCCCAGTTATATTACGTGGATGCAAAACATATAGGAAAGGAGATTACGAGTATTTCAGAATAAAATTCTTCGCATTTTTTTTTGGAGTAAAGAGAGGTGAACAGATAGGTGAATGGAGAAGATTACATAACAGTGAGCTATATGATCTTTATAAGAAGCCAGATATAATAAGAACAGTTAAGTCTCGTAGACTGCGATGGCAGGACATGTGGCACGAATGGAGAATGAAACAGGTACATGGAAATTTCTTGTAGGAAAACCTGAGGGGAAACGCCCAGTTTGTAGACCAAGAATGAGGTGGGAGAATATCATTAATCATGATTTAAGGGAAGTATATTATAGAGAAGATGACTGTAAACCATTAGCAGAGTATAGGGATGTATGAATTACGCGACCATGAACCTAAGGGTTCCATAGAGCCAGTGAGTTTATTAGTATTTCAAGGAAAGTATAAATAAAAACAGATTGATCCATATTTGGTTCGTCTTCCGGGCTTATAGGCCGTGGTCTGGTTGTCTTCTTACTCGACGTTTCGTCTACTGCTGCGGTAGACATCATCAGGAGATACTGCGTGCTTTCTGTGAACTCCTCAACAGTCGGCTGCAGCCAGGCTGCAGCCGACTGTTGAGGAGTTCACAGAAAGCACGCAGTATCTCCTGATGATATCTACCTCAGCAGTAGACGAAACGTCGAGTAAGAAGACAACCAGACCACGGCCTATAAGCCCGGAAGACGAACCAAATATGGATCAAGACGCCGGCCGTGAAAGCCTACAATTATATTAATAAACAGATTGTTCTGTATCGGTATATGAGCTCTGGATTTCAAACGCAATCGTCTGAATCAACTCTGTCTGCGTTTCAAAAGCTTTTCATTAAAATTTAATAACAAATAAAAGGAATTTTAATCGTTTATATAATAATATTTAAGTAGATTAAAATAGAAAAATTAATTTCGTGATGCAAGGTTCGCAGAAGTGTGAATTGAAAGAGGTTCATTACTATCTGAAGTTAATTAGTTTCTTTTGTATCAGGATTTTTTTTCATTTCCTGCTAATAACTAATTAAGAAGTGCAGTGTCTCCTTCATTAACCATGTCAATTTTATTTCTGAGCTCTCCATTCAATATCCTGGTTATAACATTTCCGTCTTTTTTTCTTTAACTTCTCCTAATTTTGAACAAAAGTACACTTGTAACTGCCTCATTTTATGTATCTGTAGCTTTCGGTTATGTAGTATACTGAAGGTGTATTATTATTAATAGGTGATAGCAAGGAAATTCTAAAAGCGAACCAACACATTAAAAAACACTAAAAGAATATATCAATACAACGAAATATAGAAATAATTTATATAACAGAAATAGGCAGTTTATAACAAATGGGAAAGTTTTAAAGCAGTGGCTGAATTCAAGTGCATATAGTCAGCCCCAGATGTCTACGGAGCAGACGTAAACAGTGGTTGTAACGGCGAAAAAGCGCGCTTCACAAGCGGATAAACCTTACGAGTACATCGACACGCAATTACGGTTTCTGGACATATTTGTTTAACAATAATGAAATGCAATACTACAATAATAACGAAATTAATAATATAATAATAATAATAATAATAATAATAATAATAATAATAATAATAATAATAATAATAATAATAATAATACTTTATTTATTCTGGCAGAGTTAAGGCCATAAGGCCCTCTCTTCCACTCAACCAGCACAAATACAAATAAATATTTGACAAATATAGATATACACTATACTAATTATAAACAGTTAAAGATACAATAAATGTAGCAATGTAAATGTCATGTACAAACAACATTTTATAGGGTAATAACAATAATGATACGATAATAATAATAATAATAATAATAATAATAATAATAATAAATAATAATAATAATAATAATAATAATAATAATAATATAAATATGATACATTATACGGGAAACACCAATAATATATATATATATATATATATATATATCTTACACTGGATAATAATGAAGTCGAGTTTAGAGCAAATATAAATTTAGATTTCTTTTAAAAGATGCCAATGTCCGGCAGCCCCTTATTTCTTGTGGTAGGGAATTCCAGTTGCGAGAAGTGAAGATGGTATATGACATGGAGTGATGTGATGTCCTATGTTGCGGTATATTAAGTAAGAGACTATGTTGTAATCTTGTGTTTAAGTTATGGTTTGAGGATAGATACTGGAAACGGGATGATAAATAATTGGGAATCGAGGTATGTAGGATCTTAAATAGGAGAATTAGACAGTGCGATTTTCTTCTCTCTTTTAGATGTAGCCATGACAATTCGTGGAATAATGGAGAAATGTGATCGTATTTTCGAACATTAAATATGAATCTGATACACATATTATGGACACGCTGCAGTTTGTCCGACAATCCGTCACTTATGTCAGTTAGTAGAACGTCACAGTAGTCAAAATGCGGCATCACTAAAGTTTGGATTAAAATTCTTTTAAGAGTTGTAGGAAGAAAATGTTTAAGTCGCTTTAGGGAATGCATTATGGAGAAGATCCTTTTAGATGTTTGTTTTACTTGCTCATGCCAATTTAAATTAGAATCTAAGTAAAATCCCAAGTTTTTAACGACGTCGGTATAAGGAATTTGTTCATTATCTAATATGACAGCCGGCATATTGCCATTGTTTATGAGGTGTAATAGCCTTGGATGTCCGATAATTATTGCTTGCGTTTTGTTTACATTTAGTTTCAGCCCATATTGTCTGGACCATAAAGATATATGCCTGAGGTCAGTGTTTACTTTGTCAATATATTCATTAATTTCGTCAGGCCTAAAGTGTGTGTAAATCTGTAGGTCGTCAGCGTAAAGATGATGCTTGCAGTTTTATATTATTATTATAATTTATTATTATTATTATTATTATTATTATTATTATTATATATTATTATTGGTAATTTAATATTATATTATACTATAATATTATTAAAACGGTTTATAATATTATAAAAAGGTTATATATAATATATTAAATACCAATAATAATATAATAATATAATAAGAATAATACTAATAATAATAATGAATGACCAATAATAATAATAATATTAATATAATAATAATATTAAACGTAACTTTATTTCGTCGTTATTTATTTATTTATTCGCTTTCTGAAGTGGTGTCCTCTATCATCAGTAATTATGAGCTCCTCTACCTCTTCGAATCGGTCGTCCAAGTCCCATAGTTGAGGTTCTTGTACCTCGATCACATGACGAACACATTGTGCCCATTTCTCTGGTGTAACGTGTCCCAACGCTTCGTGGAAGAGTCTTTTCACTTCGTTCAATTTAAATGACCTGTTATTCGCAGCAACATAACCTTTTACCGGTGCCCACACATATTCAATGGGATTGAGTTCGCAGCGATAAGGGGCTTATATTATGCTCTTTAACCATTTTAATCCACGACGTGCTTATCATTAGTACGTCGATGTTGTGGCAACAAAATACAGCAGCTCTTTTCTTCAACAAATTGTCGCTTTCCAGTGGAATGTCTTTATTTTGTAAACCACTCGCGGATTTCGTGTTTTCCTCCATGCTTGTGTAGGCAACTTCTCTTTCTTCACGGAGTGGTAAGAGGCATTGTCTGGCACTATAATGCTGCCCTGTTTCAAAATGTGGCAGTATTTTCGCGAACTACTCGTGAAAAGCGTCCCCTCTCATTCCCTCGTGCTAATCTCTCGTAGAATGCGATTCAAAAATCCACAAACTATTCTCGACGTAATCCTTTCTCACTCCCGATATGTGCCACGATGAGCCGTTTCGCTTTCCCGGATGGATTTTTCAATCCAACAGTCAAGCCTCTCAAAAAAGCATCCCTTGGAGTTGCTATGGTTTGATCTTGCCATATATTCGATCTAGTAATTCCTTCATTGATCCAAGTTCCATCAAGGAAATATATGGTTTTGCTCCTGAGCACGATATCACGAAGATATCTGCGGCCATAGGACTATATCGTCTCAAGCCCAGTAAAATAACTATTTCTTTTTCGTTTTCCATATCTGAAACTAATTTCTTTAAGAAGCCTATATAAAGTGATTCTACTATAATTCGGGAGGTCACTGTCAGCATTGACTGCAGATATAATCTTGTCCAAAGTCGTCGGTAATTCGTTTCGCGAATAAAATGAATGTATCTTTTTTCTAATTGCAGATTTTGTAAAGTCATCGGTTTTGTTTATTGTTGTCATTTGTTTAGGTTTCTGTTTTTTCGGTGACTTTACCATACCCGTACTTTCGATATTCTTTTTACAATTTTATAAACACTGCTGTTTGCAGCACCTACGTTGGACGCAACTTTAGATACTATATCTATAATCGCCGTGTGAGGATTCTCTTTCAATAACGCTTTATAAACGTTTATAATTGTCTGTTTTTTCTTCCCGAACGAAATCCTTTCCCCTGTTTATGTTTCTTCACAGGAGACATTCCGGAAGTACCTTAGCATAGAATTATCGGACATCTTTTCAGATATACTGCACTTATTAAAAAAACACTTGCACACGCCTGCTAAATACATCACATTCACTACTGTAGGCTCAATACGTAACACTTATTTAATTTTACTGAACATAACGCTTCATGAATACTTTAGCACAGAAGTGATACTGAGGGAAAAAAACAAGAACTAGTGTTGTAATTGTTGCGACGCCTCAGGTTGGCTGCCTTGAGTGGTTAGCGAGATATGTCAGTGTTGGCTAACCTGAGTCTTCTCATGGATTGAGTGGCGTTGTGTGCACATCGTTCTTGTGTGTGTGTGGCTCGTAGAGAGCAGTCGTGTCTTGTGGTGCGCTTGGTGTTGAGTGATTTGTGAGAGAACTGAACACGACGTGAGCACGTTGGTAACCTTAATGTATAACATTCATTATCTAGTTGAAATATAGTCCTTATTTTCATATGTTTGATTCTTTGTGTCACAGTAACTCCTAAATATACAGTCCACTTCAGAGAGAAGAACTTTATAGCTACTTACAGGTTTAGAAATAAAGTTCCGTGAACAATTAACCTGTATGTGTAGTAAGTACATATTAACTCTGCTACAGTAATATTGTGAATAATGCTGACGTGGAATTTCCCACCAGACACGTGCAACGCAACCAATGACGCGCCAGCATTTTGAATGAAGGTCAGGTTAAGGGAAGGGCTGGGTTATTACTTTGCTCCGATGACATCTAGTATTTGGCACAGGAACAATATTACAAACAGTGAATGCAGAAAGACATTAAAAATAAGCACAACTCTATAAATGCATACTATTGTGCATTACAGGGACTCTTGTCATCCCAACGTCTTTCAAATAACGTTACACTAAAAATATATATAAAAACATATATTATTCAGTTACATTATATGGAGCGAAACATGGATTCTAACTTTAAGGGAGGAGAAAATGTTACGGGTATTTGAGAATAAAGTTCTTAGGAAATATTTGAACCAATGAGAGACAACAGACAATGGAATGGAGAAGACTACATCACAGTGAGCTAAATGATCTTTTATGGGAAACCAAATGTAATAAGAACAGTTAAGTTTCGTACACTACGATACATGTTGCACGAGTGATGAATGGTAAAGTGAGACGGGAATTTCTTGTAGGAAAAACAGAGAGGAGCGTCCAGTAGGTAGGCCAAGAATGAGGCACGAATTTCACTTCCGTCCTTAATTTCATGACTACCTCTCTTTCAACACACGTTAGAACACATCATTATGCCCGCTACTTTCTGCAAACAATACAAATACATTTCACATACGTAATGCAATGTGCCGAAGTGATGCGAAAATTGAAAATAGGCCAAATAAACGCTTTATGTCTGCTAATTGTAAACCCGGAGCACCAAAAGTAGAGTCAGGCATTCGGACGAACATAGATTTATTAATCATCTTCATGGATTGAACTGTAACATTTTCGTTTCGGTCTCATGCAGAAAACTGATCTCTCCATCGTGCTCTTGGCCGTCCTACACTTCTATATCCATTTAACTTATATGTGAATAACTGTTTTGTTATACGTTGTTAATCCATTCTTTGAATGTTATCGAACACATTTTGTTGTATTTTTTATTCTATCTGTTAAGCTCATTCCTAATACATTTGCTATATTTTTTATCTTGTGAAGTACACACCGTGTCCACAAACATAGTATCACAGTTTAAAATACTAAACGTTGCTTTGGACAATCGTATCTAAAAGAAATTGTGACATCAAAAGAGAAACTCAAAACGTTTTGGCTATACCTCATAGACATTGAATGTGACTTCCATGAGTGACGCTGCAGGCATCGAGGCGATATTCCCTTTCACACCCACACACCCTCCAACATACAGTATGTGAAGTCGGGTGACTGGAAGGCAGCAATGATACGAAGCTGGACTTCTTGCAGGTTTTTGAGGGAATGGGGCTACATAGATACGATCCTTTATGTAACCCCATAAAAAGAAGTCACAGACTGTGAAGTCGGGTGACTGGAAGGCAGCAACGATACGAAGCTGGACTTCTTGCAGATTTTGAGGGAATGGGGCTACATACATACGATCCTTTATGTAACCCCATAAAAAGAAGTCACAGACTGTGAAGTCGGGTGACTGGAAGGCAGCAATGATACGAAGCTGGACTTCTTGCAGGTTTTGAGGGAATGGGGCTACATAGATACGATCCTTTATGTAACCCCATAAAAAGAAGTCACAGACTGTGAAGTCGGGTGACTGGAAGGCAGCAACGATACGAAGCTGGACTTCTTGCAGGTTTTGAGGGAATGGGGCTACATAGATACGATCCTTTCTGTAACCCCATAAAAAAGAAGTCACAGACTGTGAAGTCGGGTGACTGGAAGGCAGCAACGATACGAAGCTGGACTTCTTGCAGGTTTTGAGGGAATGGGCTACATAGATACGATCCTTTATGTAAACCCCATAAAAAGAAGTCACAGACTGTGAAGTCGGGTGACTGGAAGGCAGCAATGATACGAAGCTGGGACTTCTTGCAGGTTTTGAGGGGATGGGGCTACATAGATACGATCCTTTATTGTAACCCCATAAAAAGAAGTCACAGACTGTGAAGTCGGGTGACTGGAAGGCAGCAACGATTACGAATCTGGACTTCTTGCAGGTTTTGAGGGAATGGGGCTACATAGATACGATCCTTTATGTGACCCCATAAAAAGAAGTCACAGACTGTGAAGTCGGGTGACTGGAAGGCAGCAATGATACGAAGCTGGACTTCATGCAGGTTTTGAGGGAATGGGGCTACATAGATACGATCCTTTATGTAACCCCATAAAAAGAAGTCACAGACTGTGAAGTCGAGTGACTTGAAGGCAGCAGTGATACGAAGCTGGACTTCTTGCAGGTTTTGAGGGAATGGGGCTACATAGATACGATCCTTTATGTAACCCCATAAAAAGAAGTCACAGACTGTGAAGTCGGGTGACTGGAAGGCAGCAACGATACGAAGCTGGGCTTCTTGCAGGTTTTGAAGCTGGACTTCTTGCAGGTTTTGAGGGAATGGGGCTACATCGATACGATCCTTTATGTAAACCCATAAAAAAAAGTCACAGACTGTGAAGTCGGGTGACACTCGGCGGAACACTGGTAGAAAACATTGTCATCATCTCCGGTACGTTCAATCCATCTTCCTGGAAGCCGGTCATTCAGATGCTCCCGAACATGCAAATGCCAATGAGAGGAGGTGCTCCATCTTGTGTAGAAAGCCTGATGTTGAAAACCTTCGCTTAAAAAGCACGCTGGACAAGCACCGGACTCTGCGTGGTGTGATATTCCAAAACACCACCAACTACGTTCTTGGGGGTTCGCCATAACTCCTTAAAACTTATTAATAACAACACAGTTTTAAAGCACAGCAAACATTCACATTTAACCTGTCTGCTAAATATCCAACAATGAACCCATATCGACCACAAAAAATATGATTAAATTTAGTTTAGTTTCTGTATTGATGTCCATTATTCTCCAATTGTTGATATTGTTACTCACATCAATCATAATACTTTTTTTAGTTTTCTAGCTTTTGGATTGTCAGCCAATTTAATCTAGATTAACCGGTTTTATCCAAAGTGACGTAGTGTATTTGAAATAGTTATGATACTATATTTGTGGAGCACGCTGTATTTTCCAGCTAACGGAAACTCATTCAGCAGAGTCTATGTTTTTAAATTCATTTTTAGTAAAGTCCAATTTTCGGACCATATGTAATTTCAGATTTATTAACAAAAAGTTAAATACGTTTGTTGGACGATCCTGGTAACATCTTGATTAGAGAGCACAAGAATCCTAAATCTTATCTAATCTATACAGTTGCGTGTATCGCCTATAATAATAACGCATAAACATCTAAAACGATGGCAAGAATATATTTATATATGTTAAAAGGGCTAAAAGTGAGGTTTCACACGTATTGAGATGTAAACCACGGTCATCTCTTGCAAATTACTAAAATATTATTTCATATTTGTCGAATTTAAACATTGTAATAAATATTTCTAAGGGCTTAAGACAATGATGTTGTTTATCGCCGACCTTATTCAAAGTATATCTATAAAACGCTTTAACACAATTAAAAAACAAATACTCAGCTATGGAATAAAGGTAGAAGAAGATATATTTTATTTGCTACTATTTTCTGATGATGAGCTACTGATGGCAGAAGATTGCGAATATTTAGAGTACATGAGAAGAAACTGAAGGAGGAATACGAAAAATGAAGATTAAAGATAAATTTAGACAACACAGTTTTTTGTACTAGGAGACAAGTCAAAAGATCTGCTTTAAAAGATGGACACGGAAAATTAAAGCATGTCACGAATATATATATATATATAATATATATATATATATACTAGAAATCCCGGCCACGCGTTGATGTGGCTAAGATATACCTTAAAAATTTTAATTAAGTTGCTGTCTTTCACCAGATTACTTAAAACTAATACTTACACACGAAATTAATAATATTTAAAGTAAAATATACACTGAACACACTTAAATTATGAAATAATCATAATTGTAATTCAATTGAAATTCGCTGTTGCAACAAAAAGCACAGCCATCTAGATCTCTCTTTGTTAAATATAAACCAATTACCTTACTGGTAGAATCGGTATGTAACTCACAGATAATTACACCACCATCTATTAGAATCGTATGAAACTCACACTCTTTGTTAATAATAAACAAATAATTTGCATAAAAAAAAATGCGACTATAAATTTAGTTATAAACTACCCTAAGTCTCAAGTTGGATCAAACTGCACACAGTGTGCAAAATTTTTACTAAATCGGTTCAGTACTTTAGGATTCTATTGCGGACAAACAACGTGACACGTAATTTTTATATATTAAGAATGTGGGACAAAAATTAGTGCAGATGGAAGTCATGATGCGGAAATGATTGATAGTAAAAAACGGTAAATCTAAAAGTCAAAATAATGATGTTTAATTGGCGATCAAATATAAGTTCAAAAACTAAAACAAACATTTTACTGAGACAATAATGTGTACAATGACATACGGTACAGAAACATGGAAATATAAATGTAGAACAATAAGTAAATTAATTCTGCAGAATTGGATTTATGGTGGCGTCGATACAATTTCTAGAAGAGACGATAAGTAAGAAATATCGTAATTAAACAAAAGATGAATATTCAAACGATATTGTGTATTTCATAAAAACGAACAATTAAAACTGGTGGCTCATGTAAAAGGAATGACGGATGCAGATTCCCAATAAAAATACTAGAAAGGGTGCTGCTTGGTAGAAAAAGAAGAGGACGGCCAAGAATAACATGGATTATGGTATTTGATAAGCCATCAGGGAAAAAGGATTGGACGATGGAGATATGAATGACACAAGATGTAGAGGAGAATACAGTTGATTAATTGGGCCCAGGAAGATGTTGTTGGTACATTGTGAAACCTGCTAAATAATTAAATAAATACATCTACACCCAAGTATTCAAAAATGAATATCATTGAGATAATTATTTTAGTTGAATTTACACCTACGTAGTCAACAAAACTTCAAAAATGTAGTGAGAATGAACTGGTCGCTATGTAATATTGAAGTTATTACAAGTATCTTAAGGTAAAATAGGAATAATAATAACATATCCAAAATATGTCAAAGGTAAGGGAAAAAAGTCACTTTTCCCGTAAAACGTATTAAAACGTTATTTTATTGTACTGCCCTTCCAGTATCTCAAACAATTGGAGATAAACAAACCTATGACTGAACTGTGTCTTGTACTGTTTCACACTTCTATAGCTTTCCATGCAGAATCGACAGCTCAAACTCCATTCAACAAAAACCATGACTTACCTGTTTTTTCCCCGTACCTTTCATGTATTAACGGAAATTTTAATAATTGTATAAAACTCACATTTGCGAAACGTCTTGTCAGGAATCTGCACTATTTCTGTAACAATTGGATGAATTAAGCCTGTTTTAATTACCGCTGTCTGTTGACAGAGTGAAATGCAAATTATATCGTTACTTAAAAGATTTCTTCGTAACGTGATACAATTTATTATTAGCCTTAAATAAATTAGATACTGGATAAGTGATAATATTAACTTACCTTATTTAATATTAACATATCTCATGACCTGCTTTTTATTTTGTAAAATTACCATTGAAATTGGTTATGAATTGAATAAAGAAACCTGAATGATCAACACTTAATTTGGCAAAAACACTAATTTCTCCTGCCAGTTATAATTAGTTACTACTACTACATTGTGTAATTAAGCACATTGCCTTTTTAGGGTTACAAACCAAATAATTAGAGTAATCTTGTCAATAAGAATATTTTGGAGGTAATTGAATAACGGAAATTGAAATGGTTTGGGTCTAAATATTTGAAAATGATATTTGAATGGAATGATGGAAAAGAAAACTATGGTAATAAAGAATTGAAGTCAGGAAAATTATGAAGGGAAAAGTTTGACAGAAGATACAAAATAATGAGTAGAATAATAAAATGACCTTAGATTGAATGATAAGTATTGTACTGTAGAAATTATCTTATAAGTAAACTGTTAACCATTGCACACCGAAACTATCTTGAAATGTCTTTCAGATAAGCGTTGTGATGTACAAAGGTAGAGTCAAAGAAATGTGCCGTGTTTAGCTGCAAAGCACTAAATTCCAGCGCCAAATCTCTCATTTCAGCTATATGGAAGTAATACTAATGCTGAATTTGTCATCCGCGCCGTGTCCCTCCCCGTTCCATTCCGCTCTTACTCTTGCAGGGAGCCAATTTGTTCCGTATAATGAGTTGACATTGCTGAATTTTCGTTTCGATTTCTGTGTCCTTGCAGTAAAAAACGCCATTTTTGACACGGCCTTGCTGCATCACATAGATGTTAGATAAACTAACTAACTCACTGGCTCTATCAAACCCATAAGTTCATGGCCGCGCGGACATCCACATCCCTATCCTGACCTGTTTTCCAATCATCCCCTGTATAATCTACTTCCCTAAAATCATGGTAAATACTATTCTCCCACCTCAACCTTGGTCTACCAACTCTCTGGTTTTCCTGCAAGAACCTTCCATGCACCTCTCTCACTCCCCATTCCTGCCCATTCGCAGTCTATGAGACTTAACTGTTCATGTTCTATGTGGCCTTCCCATAAAGACCATGTAGCTCACCTTGTTAGATATATAAATATTATTCATACAATTTTGGTGAATGTATATGCGTTTTGTGTATAGTATGGCACTGTTATAGTCCATCTGTCATTTATGAGGTCAGAGTACTGCGATGAGGTGCGGCAAGACATAAATTTAATTTCAACTCTTCAGGCTCCAGGTTGCTTTCCGCGCATAAATTACACCGGTTATACAGATTTACTTCCCCGCAAACTAGATATGTGCCTGGCTGGCCCGACTGCGATTCCAGGTTCGAAACTTGACAGTTCCAGAGGGTTGGTGGGCCGCATCTGAATTTTCAGATTTTTCTCGGAATTCTCCCGTTTCCCGAATTTTATCCCACCCACACTGTCCTTTCTCTCTTGACTCCCCTTCATTTCATTTCTCATTCATTCATTTCATATCATCCTTCGCCTCATTTCATGTTCGGAAAAATAGGTTGGTTGGCGCCCAAAGATTTGAAAATATGCGATAGCGGGGATCTAGTGGGGTACCCATCAAGGTATTGGATCACGACTCCCGAATCTGAGCAATAAAAACAAGGGCAGAAGGGGTTAACGCGAAAGTTGTAGTCTCTCTTCGCGGCGGTAAGAACTTGGTGAACCGGACCTGGAAGACAATCTACAACTTACATAACACCGTAGAGCACTCATCTCCATAATACTGGGATAGCGCAATAGATATTTCAAGTTGCTGTGTTCACGGCAGTCTGCCCGCCCAGACCAATAAAAAACTAAAGACATAGGCCTACTTATGATTTTACACCTTAATAATAATATTAGTAGTAGTAGGACTTTATTAGACAAAAGTAAGATATTTACAGTATTATTTACAAATATGGGTCGCACGGGCAGTAAGCCGTACGTGCTTTTGACAGTCCGTTACAATAAAGAAATAATTGCTACTAGTATGAAGAAAAATAAACAACAAAACCAAAAAAGCAATAACATTACAATTACATAAAGAAAACGCAATAATATTACAATTAATAATAACACAATAGCATTATACACTAAAAAAGCAATAACATTACAATTACATAAAGAAAACACAGTAATATTACAATTAAATAATAACACAATAGCACTATACACTAAAAAAACCGTAACATTGCAATTACTTAAGAAAACACAGTAATATTACAATTAAATATAACACAATAGCATTATACATTAATTAATTTATATATAATTATTAAGAATTAATGTTATTGCATTTTGATGACATATATTTATTCATGAATGAGTGTTGTTCTTATTTTCCGCGTTTTGTCCAGACATTTACCCAAGTTTATCCAATTTTCTGGATTACCAATAACTCGTAGCATGCCAATCTTTCCCGATTTGAATTTAGAAATCTTTCCGGTAATAACTGACGTCTCCAATATTCTAAATCATTACATTGTCCTAATATGGCCCTAATAATATACAACTATGTGGGCCGATATGTTTTAAATTCAGAGATTACGAATATCGACTAGGACTGTTTGTTGATCACGTCACATACTTCTAAATAGACAAATTCTCTTAGAAGAGAGCTACGAAGCCCGTTTTGTTTACTTTCAATGACGTCATAACAATTGTATCCATCTCCAGAACTTGAATTAAATTTACTCACTTCAAAGTCGCCATAAAATCTAACCAAAATCCAAACTAGCTACTGCTCTATTGCATTTACAAAGCGAAAACATGTATCTAGATATTTTGTGAATTTCCTTTCAAGAAAGGTGTTCCTTCAATCTAATGATAGACAAATTCCCTTGAAAATCTTCAAAAATAACTTTCCAAAGCCGAGTGAGTTATCTCAGACGGTACACCTTGCGTTTGAGAGACTTGTATTTTGTATGCCAAGTTATAATCCAATAGGAGTGTTTTTTCTAATCACTTTTAGCTAAGCCTAAACAAATGAAATGTGTTTTTATGCATCATCATCATCATCTGGTATCATGGCAGCTGCCGCTGTCTCCCGCAACCAAACGCCATTCCTCTCTGTCCATCCATTGATTTTCCTCCAATCCTCTGATATTCATAGCCGTTTGTATCCCTTCTATCCAAGTTTCCTTCGGTCTTCCTCTCTTCTTCCTTTCCATTGGGATCCATTCCATAACAATTTTTGGCAATCTTTGCTCTGGCATTCGTTTGACATGACCATACCACTGCAATATTTTCTTTTCTATGATGTCTATGAGGTCCGGCTCCTCTTGTACACCCATAATTTCCCTTGTTTCTTTATTTCGTATTCTATCCATTCTAGATTTTCCAGCTGAACTTCTTAAAACATCCATTTCTGTACTTAAAATTATTTTCGTTTCCTTGGTAGGAATTTGCCAAACGTCAGAACCACATATTAAAATGCTTTGAATTATGGTTTGATATATTTGTAATAATCCACCGCTGTGGTCTCGAGGTAGCGTGCTGCCTTGTCACGCAGCGGGCTCGGGTTCGATCCCCGGTCGGGCAGTTTTTCTGGGTGAGGTTTTTATCGGGGTTTTTCCTCACCTGTAAGACAAATGTCAGGAAAACTTTAAGGCCCAAACGGTCCCCGAAATCATATGGCCATCATCCTTGTCATTATCATCCTTACCATTATCATTATCATCATCATCCTTCACCGGTGTGGAAAACAACGGGAAGCTACCACACCTACACAATTCCCTAGTAAAGCTGCAAGCATAGCATGAAAATGCTATGATTGCAGTGAAGGACCTGCCTTCGGGCAGAATTACTATGGAATGGAATATTTGTAATTTTATACTTTTTGTAATATTTTTGCTCCACCAAACAGAGTTCAAAGCATGTATTGCTTGTTTTGTTTGTGTGATTCTATTTTTAATTTCAACTGCGTTATCGCCTGAATGGTCTAATTTTGTTCCTAAATAAGTGCATTCAATGCTAGGTTTTAGTTCTTCTCCATTGTTGAATTTTTTATTTTCCATTTCTTCTCCTATACACAGATATTTAGTTTTCTCAATGTTTATATAAAGTCCCCATTTTTCACATTCTTCTTTTAGTTTTTTCTTTTTGCCATATATTCTATGTCATCGTGATCTTGTGCTATTAATACCTGGTCGTCTGCAAAATTTAGTGAATATACATGTGTATTTTGGATTGGTGTGCTCATTTTTGACATTTTTTTTCCTCTAGTCTCTTAGTATTCTTTCCAGATAAATTTTAAATAGAGTTGAAGATAAACTGCAACTGCCTTTAACCTTTTGTAATAGTAAATCCCTCTGTTATATGATTTCCAACTTTTATCTTCGAAATTGATCCTTTGTATAATGATTGTATAGCTTCTATTAATATTTTGCTAATGTTAGAATTGTCTAAAGTTTCCCATAACATTTTTTGAGGAATATTATCATATGCCTTGTTAAATCGACAAAAAGTAAATATATATCTCTGCTAGTTAGTAGCTCTTTTTTTATCATTTGCTTTATGCAAAATATATTATCTATGCATGATCTACCACTTCTAAAACCAGATTGTTCTTGCATTTCTTTATCCTGGTATTCTAAATCAACCATTTTACTTAGTATACGCCCATAAATTCTACTTAACGTACTTGTTACTGATATGCCTCTATAAGTTTCACACTTTCTCTTGTCTCCCTTCTTATATATGGATGTTATAATAGCGACTTTCCACTCTTCTGATACTTCTTCACCATTTATTATTTTATTGAACAGTACACTGATAATTTCCAATAACTTCTGAATGCCACTTTTAATCAATTCTATAGCAATATTTCCTGGGCCGGCATTACTACCATTTTTCATTATCATAATTTATATGAAGAAGAAAAGGATGTAAATGCAAAAATATCTAAATTTTTAAGAATTTTAGGGTTAATAAATTCTATCTTCAAGCCACAGTTAGTCCAAAAGCATTCAAGACTGAAAGTGTATAAAACAACCTGGCTCTTCCAACTCTTTTGTATGGTAGCGAAGTATGGACGTTGAAACAGAAGGATATACAGAGACTTAGATCTGCTGAAATGAGATATCTTCGGAGGACTGCAGGATACACACTACTAGATCACAAAAAAAATGAAAACATCTTAGAAGAATTACACATGGAATCTTTAGAAAACAAAATTTCTGATTATAAGTCAAGATGGATACAACATGTTCATCGAATGGAAGATCACAGAATACCCAAACTAATGTTAAGATATCAACCTGCAGGAAGAAGAAGACCAGGACGTCCACTCAAAAGACTTCTGGATGGTGTTTCTCTTGAGGCCGAAACAGGTCAACAAATGGCCTAAATTCGTGAATGTACTATGATGATGATAATAATTTCCTTTTTTACAGTATTTATATCAATTACTATTGTTTCCTGCTTCCATCTCTGATAAATCATCATTTACTCCCAAAAATTATTTTCGGTCCTCTACTATAAGTTTTTTGTAATATTCTTCCCATTCATGTGTCCCTATTAGGTTGAGAAGATTATTGTTTCTATTCGATGAACGTATACTTTTTAGAAATTTCCATGATTCAGAACTCTTCTTGCTTCCTAAATATCTTTGTATTTCTGTACATTTCTTATGTTTTTATGTTTAGTTGAAAAAGTTAAAAGAAAAGTAATTATAAAATAATATCGTAATTATTTTTAGATACCTCATGATGATGACCTAGCGTTGCCCGGGAATCTACTTGTCCCGATCTTCTTGGCATCAATAAGCTCAAAGACAAAATGGTTATTATGAATTATCGGTAAAATATAGTTATATGTTGTCATGAACTTCTTTGTAGATTTTTTAGATATTCAATTCTATGTTGCCTACATTAATTTGGCGTACTTATTATGATTTAGACAGCGTAAGCCATTTAAGCGTTAGTGCACCGATGCCCTTTTTATTAGCTCCGGTCCCAGAAACATTCTCTAAATGATGATGAAAACCGTACACAAATCGGTAAAGTATTTTTTTAGTCCATAAAGGACAGATAGATGAACAAACAGACTCGCGCTCATTTTTATATATAAACAATTGCGTTTGTTAAAAAGAACATAATATACAACAAATCTCTCTCCTTGCAGCAGTTTAACCACTCCCTTTGTAGGTACGTTTGCATGCCCGGGCCCTACAAGGACACAACCTGTGAATATACAACAAATACCTAGTCTAGTGGTTAGCCTATGCAATAGATCAAAAACAAGATACCAGTGTGATGAAATATGCCCCCTCTGGCTCCGAAAATCGCGGCTAAATCACGCTGTCACCGATGCATCTTTAAGGACGTGAATGTCTTGAGCATGAGTTTCTTCAGAAGGAAAGTAAAACACTGGGTCTCATGTTGTGGAATTTTACACATAAAAGAAACTCAAGCCTGAAAAGAATACCTCTGAGCAAAATTTGTTGGCTATACCACGTTCAATTTTGCATTTTAACACAATTGATTAAAGCTATTGAAATCATTAAATAAAAGTAATTTGTCTTTATTTTCATTAGTTTAGCCTCTCCCATTATATGTATTGTAGCCTCACTAAGAAGGTTGTCCAGTGGCTTGCTTCTTTCCCCACAGTTGTTATATATATAATTAAGTACAAAGATGCCGACTACTACCACTAATGTAATTCAGCATGTTAATCATTGTCAAACAATGTCGCGCGCGCCCGTTTTTGTCATCAAAGTGAGGCGATAATACTTTTATTAGTCCCCCCCCCCGAACCATATAGGGACACGACATGTCGAGAGAGGATTTTTTAAACACGGGATTGCATAGACCTGCGTTTTTTACCATACGAGGACGTGGATTAGTGATAAAGTCGATGCCAGGACCACTCCGTGACAGTAAGAACATTATTAATACTTCTTCTTCACTTCACGGGCAAATTGCCTGTTCCGCCTCGCAGTTGTTCTGTCAATCTTTTCACTGGCTTTCCTACTAGTTCGACACAATGAAAACATTAACTGCATAACAACTATATAGAGCATAATCATCTAGGAAGCTACTTACTTTATTTTATATAATTTTAATTGTAGTATATTCTATGTATTTGTTAGTATTAGCTATTATTAGATCACATCATCATTGTATTTTGTTTAGTCTGTATTTTAATATCTTAAAATTGTAAGATGTATGTAATTTTTGTACAATTCTACTATTCACTGGTTGAGTGGAAGAGGAGGCCAACTAAAATAAAGCATTATTATTATTGTTATTATTATTATTAGTATTATTATTATTAAAATTATTATTATTATTAATAAAAGTATTATTATTAATAATAAAATTATTATTGTTATTATTATTAATATTATTATTATTAATATTATTATTAGTATTGTTATTATTATTGTTGTTATTATTATTGATGTTTTTATTATTGTTGTTATTATTATTGTTGTTATTATTATTGTAATTATTATTATTATTATTATCATCATCATCATCATCATCATCATCATCATCATCATCATCATCATCATCATTATTATTATTATTATTATTATTATTATTATTATTATTATTATTATTATTATTACATTCTTAAACCTCTTGTCTTGTAGTTAACTGCTGCTTTTGATAACCTTAAGACACTCTATTCTCTCGTATACTCATATCAAACAAGACGAACATCATAGATTGATTATGATGGTCAAATAGTGTTTGGGATCTTAAGATTCCCCGATGTAATGTGAGAATGTCAGTCTGAATGTCGTGTGAGAATAAACGATTAAAGGATCGATCTTCTTCAATCAGGGATTAGACTATTAAATCTGTTCCGGCTTCACATATTCTCCAATCAACGTTTTCGTGGTCTTCCCAAATCTCTCCTTCCTTGGTAATATTGAATATGTTTTATGTGTTAAGTTAAAGAGTGATGGATTCAATTGTAATAATATCCATGATAAATAATGGAGCCACGTAAATTAAGTGTTATATGTTATACAAGGCATTGCATAGTGTGAATAAGAGATATGAAATGTTAAGAGATTATATGAGATTCGTCCCACTGCGGGACACGTGTGCTTCCTTAGTGGGAAGTTTCTTGACCAGGCGAGGATGATAACCATTATTCTTCCGGTACCACTACTTTATATTCTATAGTGTTCTGCCCAGTGGCAGGTCTTTCACTGCAATTATAGCATTTTCATGTTATGCTTTGCAACTTTACTAGGGAATTATAAGTGTGGTAGCTTTCCGTTGCTTTCCACACCGGTGAAGGATGATGATGGCCGGATGATATTTGTCTTACAGGTGAGGAAAAACCTCGAAAAACCCTCATCCTGGAAGCCAGTCCCGACCGGGAATCGAACACCGGGCCCGCTCCGTGACAAGGCAGCACGCTACCTCGAGACCACGCGGTCAACGCAACACTATTAATTGAACTATTTCAACACATTATAGATCGTAGCTTGTTGACTTATCAAATCAACTGTGAATAAAATTTCCTTTATATCTGAAATTCCAGTAAACAAATTACTGAAATTCAATTTGATATAATTTTATATAATTTTATATAATTAAATATGGATCTTAAAACAACAAACAAATATTTTTATTTCATCCCATTTAAATCAATATGTTTGTTTAATTTCCTGCCTGATGGAAATAGTACTATATACATAACTTTTATCAGTATTTTTAAAACGTTCTACATAAGGTTTAATAAATAGATAACTAAGAATGTGATTATTTACTTACTCACTGGCACTATCGAACCCGTAGGTATATGGCCGCGCGGACATAACCTCTCCATACATCCCTATCCTGAGCTAATGCTTTCCAATCATTCCCTGTATAATCTACTTCCCTCAAATCATAGTTAATGTTGTTCTCCCACCTCATTCTTGGTCTACCAACTGGGCGTTTTCCCTCTGGCTTTCCTACAAGAAGCTTCCATGCACGTCTTTCATTCCCCATACGTGCAACATGTCCTGCCCATCGCAGTCTACGAGACTTAACTGTTCTTATTATATCTGGCTTCCTATAAAGACCATGTAGTTCATTGTTATGTAGTCTTCTCCATTCACCTGTCTGTTCATCTCTCTTTGGTCCAAAAATTTTCCTAAGAACTTTATTCTCAAATACTCATAATCTCCCTTCCTCCCTTAAAGTAAGAGTCCATGTTTCGCACCCATATAATATAACTGGTAGAATAATAGTTCTATATATTTTCAGCTTAACGCCTTTTGAAAGGAGTTGGGACATCAAAAGTCTCTGCAATGCATAACAGCACGCATTTCCAGAATTGAGCCTATGTTTAATTTCTTTGTGCGTCTCATTCCTATTTGTGATTATTGTTCCTAGGTATCTGAATTCAGCCACTTCCTCAAAATTTCCTCATTTGTCATTAGCCGTCCATTTCCATTATATACTGAATTTCTACCTGTGACCCTATATTTAGTTTTACTGATATTTACTTCCAGTCCCAACTTCCCAGTGTTACTCAATAGTGTTTGTGTGTTGGCCTTTAGCATCTCCTCGCTATCGGCCAATAGCACTACATCATCAGCATAAACTAACAGCTTATTAATACCATTCAGTTGTAAGCCTTCCTCATTCTCTAAAGATTTAATGGCATGCTCTAGTACAAAATTAAATAGTAGAGGAGATAGTGCATCTCCTTGCTTCAACCCATTCTGGATTTCAAAAGTGTCTGAAACTGTTTGCCTACACGCACCCTACTCTTTGAGCCATTTAGACACATTCGTATAAGTCTAACTAACTTTTTAGGAAGAATGTGATTAAGTTACGTAATTTTTTTTAATTCTCTAAAAAAATAGTCCACCACTGTGGTCTCGAGGTAGTGTGCTGCCATGTCACGCAGCGGGCCCGGGTTCGATCCCGGTCGGGACAAGCTTCCTGGGTGATGGTTTTTTGGGCATTTTTCCTCACTTGTAAGATAAATGTCAGGAAACTCTAAGACCGAAAAGGTCCCCGAACATCATCTGACCATCATTATCATAAGTAATGCCACGAGTGATTTCCAAATTATCGATAAATTCACGACTCACGAAGTGAGGAGTGAATTTATCTAGAGAATTTGGAAATCAAGAGTGGCATTTGTTAGGACTATTTAACGAATAAAATTAAGCTGTTTACTCACAAATCATTATTTAACTATAGTTATTTTAAAATATGTATATATTTAATGTAAACGGCGATGTTTGAAAACAAATGAGAAACGATAGGTACGCTTCTACTGCTTCTTTTGTTTATCACTGCAACCAGATCATACTATTTATTGCCAAAGGAACGCAATATTGTAAGAGGAGCTTTCTTTAATATGGTAATTATAACACTGATAAATATTTGGTGAAACACGACTCTGATTGGTTGTAAAACAGAAATCATTGAAACGTGATTGGCCATTGACTCCCATTTGGGGCATGAGTTAAATAGTCATCATTAATATATTCATTAAAAAACTTAGGATTATTATTATTACCCGTCCATCCGTCCGTCCGTTCGTTCGTTCGTTCATTCGTCCCACTGTCGGCACATGGGTGCTTCCCTAGTGCTAAGTTTTAACCAGACGAATTTCGTTACGCTTATTTCCATACACATGTCATTAATGTCATGTGGTTAGCATGCAAATCCATTGAAGCATTTAGTAGGCATGTGGATGATGAAGTTCGATACATTTTACTTAGCCTGAAATATCCAGACTCCGGACTCACGGCTTAACGTTCCTCCCGGAGAACTTGTTCCTTGGATTCTTTCCATCCTAAAAATCCATCTATCCCAGCCGGGTTTGAACCCGCTACCCTTGGGACTAGTTTTATAATACTATTTGAATATCGTCACAACCTCCCATTCAATAAAATAAACTAATTCACTTATAATAAAATAAACACTCGAAATCCAGTGTAATTCTTGGTATTATTAAAATAACAAATCTTAGATAATATTTGTTTCTATAATTTCACATTAATTAATATTGTAATAATTTATTTGATGTTACCGCTAGCGACATATACAGTGTATGTTTTTATTAATATGAAAATGTGTAAGCGAGGAAGCAATTTTGCTGGAGGATAGAAAAACTGAATAAATTAGATGGTACACTTAACAACTCCATCAAGTTGCCTGCGGGAAATTCGCGTTGGTAATGATACCATGAAATTGGTTTCATCATTATATACTAATTATATGCAGCATAACTTTTTATCAAAAATAAATCAGCAGGTCCCTAACTACAGTGTTTTAAATTAAAATTGACGTATAATGTTATTTATGCAGCTAGTGCTTATCTTTAATATGCACTTCTTCTGATATTCCGAGCGTCACTTATACCTTGTCATAAAGGTATCTCCATACCTATTAAATTAATTGAGTAATTGGTTTAGATTTAAACACACAAAAAATAATCTACGTGTGATGCTTCGCACTCCAAATATAGCAAACAGTAACTATAAAAATAATAATAATAATAATAATAATAATAATAATAATAATACTTTATTTATTCTGGCAGAGTTAAGGCCATAAGGCCCTCTCTTTCCACTCAACCAGCACAAATACAAATAAATATTCGACAAATATAGATATACATTATACTAATTATAAACAGTTAAAGATACAATAAATGTAGCAATGTAAATGTCATGTACAAACAACATTTTATAGGGTAATAACAATAATGATACGATAATAATAATAATAATAATAATAATAATAATAATAATAATAATAATAATAATAATAATAATAATAATAATAATATAAATATGATACATTATACGGGAAACACCAATTAATATATATATATATATATATATATATATCTTACACTGGATAATAATGAAGTCGAGTTTAGAGCAAATATAAATTTAGATTTCTTTTAAAAGATGTCAATAAGACTTAGGATTTGTTAATATATTTACCTAATGCCTTGTATAAAAAGCGTAGATTAATTCATTGTAGTGTTTTTTTTCTCTTCTTTTTATGCATAGTAGATTCGAGCTGTTATTCCTTTTTTATTCATTGTATCATTAATTTAATTTTAATTGTATTTAGTTTCATTCTATTATTAGACATTAATTTCATTATTATTCAATATGACTGATAATGATTGTTCAATAACTATTATTGTAACTTTTTTTGTATTCATATGTAACATGTTTGTCCTGTCTAATATGACTACTATTGTAATTTTTTTGTATTCATGTGTAACATATGTTTGTCCTGTTTTATATGACTATTATTGTATTTTTTTTGTATTCATATGTAACATATGCTTGTTCTGGTGAGTGGAAGAGAAGGCCCATGGCCTTAACTCCACCAGGCTAAATAAATAATTCTAAAATCTAAAATCTAAAATGTCCGGCAGCCCCTTATTTCTTGTGGTAGGGAATTCCAGTTGCGAGAAGTGGAGATGGTATATGACATGGAGTGATGTGATGTCCTATGTTGCGGTATATTAAGTAAGAGACTATGTTGTGATCTTGTGTTTAAGTTATGGTTTGAGGATAGATACTGGAAACGGGATGATACATAATTGGGAATCGAGGTATGTAGGATCTTAAATAGGATAATTAGACAGTGCGATTTTCTTCTCTCTTTTAGATGTAGCCATGACAATTCGTGGAATAATGGAGAAATGTGATCGTATTTTCGAACATTAAATATGAATCTGATACACATATTATGGACACGCTGCAGTTTGTCCGATAATCCGTCACTTATGTCAGTTAGTAGAACGTCACAGTAGTCAAAATGCGGCATCACTAAAGTTTGGATTAAAATTCTTTTAAGAGTTGTAGGAAGAAAATGTTTAAGTCGCTTTAGGGAATGCATTATGGAGAAGATCCTTTTAGATGTTTGTTTTACTTGCTCATGCCATTTTAAATTAGAATCTAAGTGAAATCCCAAGTTTTTTAACGACGTCGGTATAAGGAATTTGTTCATTATCTAATATGACAGCCGGCATATTGCCATTGTTTATGAGGTGTAATAGCCTTGGATGTCCGATAATTATTGCTTGCGTTTTGTTTACATTTAGTTTCAGCCCAGAATTAAACAATTCTCATATATACAGGAACTTCGGGTAATGTGGACCCCTATTTTGAATTTGTTGTTTTTCTTCTTATAATTAAGGGAATTGAATTTTGTTTAATTAGAGTAATTATCATTAGTGTTATAACTACGAAATAGCATTGTTATTTTATTCAAATATGGAAACATCTTCATCATTTAAAAAACTTTATTACATTACAAGAAAAATCCACCTTAACCTCCATATTCGGGTAAAGTAGACCTAAAAACCTTAGTTTTTTATATATTTTTAAGTCTATTTACTCTATACAGATAGACACAGATTAATCTGATAATATTTACGTATGGCTGATCGTGAAAAGCGTTGATATTTATTTAATGTTTTGAAAAATTGTTGTTGATTGCAACATCCATACGTCATTCAACTGCAGAATTGACGGTCTTTGAGTTTAGTAAAATTATAAGGATATTAAACAAAATGAATAAAGTGCAAATGAGTACCAAATGAGTTAATTAAATATGGCCCAAAAAAATTAATAGGTAGATTGAGGGAATTGTATAATAAGTGCATTGCAATACAGAAGATTCCTGATGAATGGAAAATAAGCTACATAGTACCAATATACAAGAAGGGCGATAGAAGAGACGCAAAAAACTACAGAGGACTAAGTATAAATAACACATTATATAGAATATTTACGAAGTTATTAAAAACAAAGTTACAAAAAGATGTTAAAGACAAATTAGGAGAAGATCAAAATGGATTCAGACCAGGAAGGTCATGTGTTGACAATATATTTGCAATACAACAGTTAATTGAAAAACGGACTGCAGTTGGAGAAGAAACCCATTTGACATGATAGATTTAGAGAAAGCTTATGACTCAATTCCGAGGAACAAATTATGGGAAGTATTGGAGAAATACAATATTGACAGAAACCTAATAGAAATTATTAAACAAACCTCTAAAGATAACTCCTCTTATGTTAAAATGGGAAATATAATGTCTAATCCTATAAACACCTCAAAGGGATTGAAACAAGGGTGCAGTCTATCACCAATTTTATTTAATATTTATGTAGAATTTATATTAACGAAATGGAAACAAAGCTGCAAAGGTATGGTGATCCCAATAGGCAATAGATTTTTGCTGACATTACAATTTGCCGATGATCAACTGGTTTTAGCGCAAGACAATTTGATATGGAATTCATGATAAAAAGGTTGAAAAGCACATATGAATCATGGGGTCTCACAGTAAATTTACAAAAAACAGAATATCTGGCATAAATAGCAATGAAAGAGAAAACTTAGTATTGGAAGATGGAATCAAATAAAGCAAGTGAAACAAACTAAATATTTGGGAATGATTATGGATAACATCGAAGGTATAGGCAAAGAGAACATAAAACATAGAATTGAATTGAGTAGCAAAATAATATCATCATTAAATTCCATATGGTGGGATAAGCATATTTGGAAAGACACAAAAAAACATATTGGTAAAACATTGGTGGAATCTGTTGCAATGTACGGAAGTGAGGTATGGACAATCAATAAGTACTACAAGAATAGACTAATAGCTCTAGAAATGGATTATTTACGAAGAAGTGCCAGAAAGTCTAAATTAGAACGTGTCACAAATAAGGAAATTAGAAACAAAATGGAAGCAGAAGAAAGCATAATTGAAAGAATTGAGGAAAAGGAATTAAAGTGGTTAGGACATGTTTTAAGAATGGAAGATGAGCGATGGCCGAAGCAACTATATGAATGGCATCCTAACAGAAAGAAGAAAAGAGAAGACCAAGGTTAACATGGAAGGAAAACATGAAGAGAGTAATGCAAGCTAGAGGGCTAAGCATCGAAGATGCCCAAGACCGTAGGCTTTGGAGGTTTGGCACGGGAAGACGGCAGCAGCTGTAAAAACCCGAAGATAGATAGATAGAATAAAGTGCATGGTTTTACAAATAGCACCCTCATTGATAAAATATACATATTCGTGCAAAATGCACCCAGATTCACTTATTCGCTTCGTGGAAGGTCCACATTAATCGAATTCCTTTGTCATGTTTAATTATTTTATATAGCCGCCATGTCACATAATATCAAACCAAACCCGCCAGCATATTAAAACAGCACCTACATATTATAATACATTTAGGAGTTTTGTTCAACATTTGTAATATTCAATAGCAGCAATTAAGAATGAATTCTTAGCTTCAAAAACTTTTAAAATGGTAATTTTCATAAATATCACAAATAAACTCTTCTACGCATAAAGAATAAAAGAAACTGGCCTTGAACACATCAACGTTGACGAGGGGAACAACTTAAAATATTTTATATTCGAGGGTAGCACCAAAGATATTAACAGGGTCCACTCAAACAGAAGGGTTCACATACCCGAACTTCCTCTACACATACAAGAATGTAAGGGGATGTCATTTTCGCATTCATCAGGGATGGTCTACAGAATCAAAAAGTGTCCATGCAACATAAGGGCAAAACTAGATAGTTTAAAAAAAAGATATTTTATTTGCGATATACTACTTGTATCGTTATAAAAATACGAAAACAAATACTTCGATAGATGTACTAAGCAGGAGTTAATATTACTTACTTACTTACTCACTGGCACTATCGAATCCGTAGGTTCATGGCCGCGCGGACATAAGCTCTCCATACATCCCTATCCTGAGCTAATGCTTTCCAATCATTCCCTGTATAATCTACTTTCCTCAACCAAGAAATGCGGACATGGGTTCAACTGGGCTAAAATTAGTCCCCCATTCGGTTCTGCGGGTGGGGACTACTTCAGGGAACCCATGCCAAAGGCTCAAACACAGGGACATGTTCCTAGGAACATGGAATGTTAGGAGTTAATATTAGCTTTACAAATATTTTGTGTTATTTATGTCATTTTCATTAAATTAAATAATAGTGCATGTTTGCATTTATTAATAATCTGGAATGAGAAATGTGGCAGCATGTTCAGGAGGGTTGAAACAGCTGAGTAAAAATCATGGTACAAGTCAGCTGAGTTCAAATCCCCTGTTCAGAATCAGCTGTACAGAAAAACATCCTCGTCTCCATCCAGCAACGTTGCCAAATGTCCAAAATTAATACTTTAATAATGAGTTGAATATTCCAATTTAAAAAAGACCTTTTTTAATCTTTATGACATGAATAATCATCAGTTAAAATAATGGCACATTTACACCTGTACATACAGGGTGTTTGATAATAAGTATTACAGACTTCTAGAGGTTGTAGAGGGGACTTAGTAGATAAAAGTCTTGATAAGGACGCATGTCCAGAAACGTACCATTTCGATGTAAAATAAGTTTGAAGATCGAAACATTAATGGGCTGATATCGCCTGTCTTGTGTTTTCAGAATAAGTATTACAGACTTCTGTGGGTTGATTATGAGGAATATCTTCGTGAACGAATTCTGGCGGCTGCAAAAAGTTTTGAGCAAACACCAGGTCTTGTGGGGCTTGTGTATGAAAACATGCGCGCAGGTAAACTTTGTGCAACGAACAACAGGATCGCCTCATGGAACCACATTTGAGAACAACCGCTAAACGTATGTTATAGTACTTATTCTGAAACATAAGACACGATATTAGCCTATTGAGTTTCGATCTTCAACCATATTTTACATCCAAATGGTACGTTTCCGTAGATGGATCGTAATACTTATTCTGAAACACCCTGTATATATGGTATTAACAAATCATATATAAGTTATATGAAAAAATTAAATACCTTTAATACCTTTATAAAGCAGGAAATTTGTATTACCATTCTAGACTTCTCTCTCTCTCTCTCTCTCTCTCTCTCTCTCTCTCTCTCTCTCTCTCTCTCTCTCTCTCTCTCTCTCTCTCTCTCTCTCTCTGTCACTCACTCACTCTCTCACTCTCTCACTCTCTCACACTCTCACTCTCTCACTCTCTCACTTTCTCACTCTCTCACTCTCTCTCTCTCTATCTCTCTCTCTCTCTCTCTCTCTTTTTCTTATATATATTTTTTTTAACTTTTCCCTCCGTACGTACTTTTACATGCCCTATGCCACTCGGACCGTACAAGGGCACAACCTGATCAGGAGAGGATTTTTAACTTTGTATCACGCATTTACTTGTTTGACCACAAAAGAACATAAAGGGCCTCTTGGATCAGTGATCAGCTGAATGCCGGAGCCACCTCCTAGAATCACCATGAACATTTAAGACAAGACACACCATTCACTCATACTAAACAATTTTATGAAATATAAAACAGTGCCTGAGGTTTCATATTTCTTAAAATTTTAATATAGTGTTTCGTAATCTTTTTTTTTTAATCTATACTAAACAATGGTGAAAATTATAAGGCTGATTATAATAAGAAGAAGAAAGGTTCGCCCTAATGGGCATTGATTGTTCTTTAGTCTTTGTTGTAGTCATTCAGCGATTTCGTGTTTCTTTGGCATTTCGGTATATGATATCGGTCGCACTGTCCGCCACACAATTCACACACGCACTTCTCACTAGGTTCGTGATATTTTCTTGATTCTGCATACCTTGTGATGAAAGCCGTGTATCGCGTATCGTGTTACAACATGTCTTAGCTCTTGGTTGGTTTTCGTCCAGTTTCTGTCCAGCATAACTCCTGAGGTGTAAAAATCAGCACTATCATTCTCTGTTTCTCTCTCCTGTTGTTTAAAAGTTCTTGGTAAGGGCTAGTAGCATTCTCAGTTGTAGATCTTCTATGTAGTATGTTTCCTGTGTGAGTTCATAGATGAGTCGTGAGGGTGCAGTTTTCCCCACTCTCAGTGCTGTTTTTAGGAAGCGGACTTTCATGTTTTTCTATCTTCTTAAGGTCGCTGAGAATCAGTTTTTCCCATATCAGATCTATTCCATAAGTTATAATCGGCGAAATCGTGGTTTCGAATAGAAGTCGGCAGGGATAGTCTCGCTAAGTTCTTGATTCTGTAGATTGCTTTGATGACAGCTATTGTTTTGTCATGTACATGTTGACTGAAGCATTTCGCTGTAGTCTGTAGGGTCAGTCTGTTCTCAGGGGTGTTGTTCCTAACGTCAGATTGTCCTCTGTTGTAGCTCTTCCTCCTCTTCTAAAAGTTATCTGGACTGTTTTATCAGTATTTATGGTGAGGTTGTTCTCATCAACCCACTTTTTTAGGTCATATAGAGTGTCCTGGAGATCGCTTTTGTTTGTGCTTCCTAGGGCCATATCGTCGGCATACATTATCAGCACTGTTTCATTCGAGGGCTTCAGTATCTTCGTTATATCAGATGTGAAGACATTGAACAATATCGGACTAATCGGGTCCCCCTTGTAGTACTCCATTTGTTTGCTGTATTGGGATTGATGTGGAGACTCCGTCATCAATTTCAATGGTGTTATAAGCTAAGATATTTTCTATCGTGGTGCTGAGAGGGTGGGTTTCTCCGATTATGTTTTTAAGCTTTTTGATTAGTTGTTCTCGGGTGTTCATGTCGAAAGCTTTTTTATAATCTATGAAAACAACATAGTACTTTCCTTTCGGTCTCTCTAGCGCCTTTTCTATTTCTTCCATCAGGAATTTTACTGCTTGTTGGGTACTTCTCCCTGTTCTAAACCCAAACTGCTGTTCAGGAATATAGGATTCTACTTTTTCCATTAGCCTGGCTGCCAGTATTCTCGTGAATATCTTGAATATGTTGTTTTCTAATGATATGCCTCTGTAAGAGTTAGGATTGTTTTGTATCCCCTTTGCCTTTGTATAATATTTTCATTTTTGCCGTTCTCCAGCAGCCTGGTATCACTCCGATTTGTATGCTCTTGTCAAACAGATCGTTAATGAGTGGTAGTAGAAGATGTAGTGCCATATTGATGTGTTCTATATATATATATATATATATATGTTATCAGGACCAGGGGCTTTCTTATTTTTTTGCCTCGTTCACGGCCTTTTGTACCTCTTCTGTCGTTATCTGGAAGTTAGAAATGTTTGGATTATATGTTTTTGTGCCAAGGAGATTTTGTGTGTTCCCAACGATGATGATTTCTCTAAAGTGTTCTTTCCCAGGTGGTTATTGGGATTGCATTCGCCTGTGATCTAATTTTTCTATTTCGCAGTGCACTGAAAGGGTCAGCCTTTGCTTCTTACGCTATCTTTTTACATTTTTCCTCCAGGAATTCTGTTTTTTTTTTCCTTTAGGAGAGGTTTGTATGACTTTCTCCTTTCTGCATAGATTTTTAGGTCCTCTTTTCTTCCTTCTATTCTGGCTTTATGTAATGCATTCAGTGTTTCTTTTCTCTTGTTATGACATATTTTATCGAACCAAGGCTGAGATTTTCTCGGTGCGAGAGGAATGGCGGCTGTTTGTAGTATGTCGTTGGTTATAGTTATGGCCTCGTTTATCTGTCCGTGTGCTATTAGTTCTCTTGCATTGTTTACTTTGGTTTCACATTGCATAAGTTGTGCTGAATCTAGTTGCCTGGATGTTTCTTTTTTTCTTGTTGCTGATTCAGTAAGTTGATTTCTGTCTGTATTGGTACATACTTTCTTATTGGAGCTGCTGCTGATGACCAGAGACCTTTCTGTTCCTTAATATTTATATTTTTCCTTTATAGAAGACCAGGTCTATAGTGCTGGATCCATTGTGGGCGAAGTAAGGATGATTATGATACCTATTTATATAAGACCATTTAGACTTTAAGTTTCTCCAAATTTATCTCACAGATGTGGAAAAATCACAAAAAGAAACTCACACAGGAAATTTATCCCGACCGAAGACTGGGCCCGCAATATACTAGGCAACGAGACCGACGTTACCTGACACTACGATAGTGGACTATCTAAGATTCAAAATAATTTAAAAAAATAAATTAAGTAGGAATTGCGTAAACTAAGAAATTCCTACTCAAGTCGAATTTATATTCCGATTTTAATGGTATACTGAAAATATATGTATTATGTTCAATTGGAGGAATTCGTTTTCTGATGCCAGCTTATTTAAAAGTGTCAGTCTGCAGTGAAAACAGTCAATACATAACCGTATTAGTCATGACCCATTTTATTGTTGTATAATTTGACACGAATTTTATTAATATCTACTGAATCGATATTGTTTTATTAAAATATTAGATAAATTAAACCAATGTTTCTTAGAGCATAAACTGCCAATATCAGCGTTAATTAAATTGTATTGTATGCAGATACATTGCGACAAAGTAAACACGGAAGTCGCTAGAGCGATGTTTTAATTTCGGGTTTCGGGTAAACCCCCACTTGCAATGGTAGCATTTCACTGAATGTTTTACTAATACTTACACAATTTTATTTTAACAATATACACTTCGTTGCGAAAAACTGAAAATTGCGACCACTATTTCAAAATTTCTGTTCAGGTGAACTCCTACTGTTAATTTTCCGATTGTGCTGATTAACCAACATATGTCAAGTTGCCGCTACTAGACCGTTATCACGGTTATTTTCGGTGTCTATTAGATTGAACCGGTGAACATCTTTAAAAACAACCTCAATAGTTTCACTCCTTCGGAATGACGTGTTTTCTTGTTCTTATTAACGCCTTGAGAATAAGAGAATTGATGTTGAAACGCATCGACTATTAAAAATATTATTTTAATATAAATGCAGGAAACTTGACAGAAGTTTTTAATCTCTCCTGGCCCTGGCTGAATTATAAGCCGCCTGGAAAACGGAGTTATGTTACCCCGATGGTAAGATGAAGCGCCAGGACAGTCCTTAAACCTAAACCAGACCATGGATGGCCACAGGAATAATTTCCTTTTTAAAAACATTGCTATGCTCTGACCGGTAATCGAACCCCACGAAATGTAGTCAGAAGTTCTGACCACCAACCTCTGAGGGCTGGTCTTTTTTTTAATATAAAATTTAGTGAATGGGTTTTATTTAATATAATATTATAATCAACGATGTTGTCATCAAAGAAGACCCTAAATACTATAAAAAACATCGAATATTTAAGATGACGTCCACCGCTGTGGTCTCGAGGTAGCATGCTGCCTTGTCACGCAACGGGCCCGGATTCGATCCCCGGTCGGGGCAGTTTTTCTGGGTGAGGTTTTTATCGGGGTTTTTCCTCGCCTGTAAGACAAATGTCAGGAAAACTTTAAAGCCCAAACGGTCCTCGAAATCGTATGGCCATCATCACCATCATCATCCTTATCATTATCATCATCATCATCCTTTACCAGTGCGGTAAGCAACGGGAAGCTACCACACCTACAATTCCCTAGTAAAGCTGCAAGCATAGCATGAAAATGCTATGATTGCAGTAAAGGACCTGCCTTCGGGCAGAATTACTGTGGTTGGATATAAAATGACAATATTTCCTTTGTTACTCCGTTGGTATAAAACAGGCTCATTTCCATTAAGGAATTTGTGAATGTGTGTTTTTGTGTGTTTTATTTTAATATTTTTGTAGACATCATCATCATCAACAATAAGGATTAGGCCCAATGGCCTGTTCCTATCTCATTATAGGTCAAATTGATCCTTCCATCTCCTCAATGGTCTTTCCAATGTTCTTCTCCCTTTTAGTTTATAATTATACATTCTTCTTGGTATGCGCTGTTCATTCATTCGTAATACGTGCTGAAGATAAGCATTTTGGTAATATGTTATTCTTTCACACAGATTAAATATATTAAGTTCTGTTCTTATATCTTCGTTTTTCTTTTTATCGGTCCTTTGGTATCCTGCTATTGCTCTCAACATCTTCATTTCAGCAGCTTCTGTTTGTTTACTATCTGCCTTTGTTAATGTCCAGGTTTCACATCCATATATAACAGATGGAACTGCCAATACTTTTTTGTAGACTAATTATAAATTACTTTTAAGAAACTTTTGCGCCGTAGAGGTTATTGTTGGATATTTAATACAAAAAAGTTGTACCAGTGGTGCCACTCTTCCTCAACATTTTTTTTTTTAATATTCAGCTAGGCCTTTAGGAACGGGTTCCACTTTCAAAACTGTTATCTATGAGACTGAGAACATGCAACCGGTTGTGAAACGCCTAGCCGAATATTTCAAACAAAATTTAATTCGTTGAGGAAGAGTGGCACCACTGGTACAACTTTTATTGTATTAAATATTTAATTATAATATGGTGCATAGATGGGAGAGAGGGAGAAAGAATGACAATATTTTGTACCTGCTTTTATAAATATATATATATATATATATATATATATATATATATATATACATACATACACCAGAAGACCGTTTCAAAACGAATGAAGACAATCCAATCAGCAAGGAGAGCTGAAGGGTTTTCTAACCTAAATAGAGTCTATCTTTTTACAATGGCTTAACAGCCAATGTCCGATCTTAGCCTCTCCTTTGTTAGAAGTTAGTAAACCAAATTAATTGAGTTACGCTTATTTTCCTGTAGATGTCATGAATGCCATGCGGTCAACATGCCGACCCAGTGGGACATCTAATAGGCAACTAAGGTAATACCAGGTTGAATAAGGACGGTAAATTTTGCAGAGAGGCCTTTTTATTCAGGTTTGCGGTACTTTTACTTCAGATCCACGGCCACGGCTTAAAATTCCTCCCGAAGGACTTGCTCCTTGAATTTTTCCATCCTAAAAAAATCAATCGACTTCGGCCGGGTTTTAACCCGCGACACCGGAACTAGAGGCAAGGAACACAACCACGAGGCCACTGCGGCCTTAAAGTAGATTCAATAGTTCTTTTTAAATCAAGTAAATATTGATTGACGCTGATTTATAACCAAAGCTAAACATACTTAATCAGAATTGTGGATTTAATAATTTCGAGTATCATATTAATATTGTGGAAAGCAACGGAAAGCTACCACACCTACAATTCCCTAGTAAAGCTGCAAGGATAGCATGAAAATGCTATGATTGCAGTGAAGGACCAGCCTTTAGGCAGAATTACTCAAAGTAGTAGTAGTAGTAGTAGGAGTAGTCATCATGATAATAAATAATAATATGAATAATAATAATTTATCATGCATGGAATTGTCTTCATTATGACGGAAGACATTTTGAACAATTTCCTTGTTCTGAAGCCCAGGCCTTTGTTTTTCTATGTTTGAATGTAAAGTTCAGTCAGTTCGCAATCTTATTACTATTTGTATTAAAACAAGGGCGCAAGGATATGGACGCACCGGGTACCTCTCTTGGAAAATCATACGAGCTCACAGCTTTTTCTGTGTTTCATAGAACATAAGAATGTAGATGCCCTCTTCATTAGTAAACACACCAACATCACCCATCGCCTCACGAAGTGAAGGCCCGCTGTCACTAATACCATTAACAAAGCTGGAACGAAATGCATGGAGCGGATTCATAATTTCTTTATACTCCGCTCACTGTTGCTGGCGGTTGCGGACTGTTACTTGTTTGTCGTCTTATAGCCTAAAGGCTACCTCTCAATCTAATTCCAACCCCTAGTATAGACCTTAAAGAAAACACTGTCTCTGTTGTTTCTACCAGTATTGATAGTTTCTCTCATCTGCTACACGCGACAATTTTTCAGTCAGTTATAAGTTTAGCTTAACTTCTGAGTTCAAATACAGATTTAAAATTTATTTTCAGTAATAACAGTTGAGTCAATATTTTTAAGTCAGTTAGTAGAATCAATTCATCTTTTGTTTTCGGAAGAACAACGATGACGTCACGGAGCCGCAAGTTTAGAGTGCGCAAATTATACATACATTTAACCAAAAAAAAATGAGCTGCTTCAAAACGCTAAAGCTACGATTCACGAGGTAACGCGTTATTAAATGTTTTAAATACGCTATATTTGGTTTTAATCGTCTTAAATGGATAAAGAGCAGTGAAGGAGACATATTTCTAGTTATTTACAGTGTTCGTCGTATACAATATTACTGAAATTGCAACATTTCAAATAAAGTTCAACTCTCGTGTATAATGTAAAAGTAAACAAGACAACCAGGATTTAGACTAGTATCTGACGTCCCAGTAGTGTAGATCCTTAAACCAAATACGAAAAAATAAAATATACTTGAGAGCCAGGATTTAAGTCTCTCGACAATGACTTTTTTGTTTTTATTTGTATTTCCACAAAATGCATCCCCCATAACATTTAATTCCAGTCACGTAATCTACGTCTCTTTTATACTATTTTAAGTAACATTCCTGCTTTCGTAAAACTTTGTAACAATATTTAACTACCAGTATAAATCTAACTGTGTGTTCAGTACAACGTTTTAATAATAATTCTATAAATGTATGTAATGAAAGATAATATGGCTTCATACTTTTATGTATTTATTTCCTTATTACGTATTAGTGAGGAAAAAGTTTCACCATTCAATTAAAATATTTAATTTACATAGGTCAAGTCCAGCCTAATAATAGTCTATAGATAATGGACAATAATAACAATAAAATAGTAATACTTTCAAATAGTTAATTCGTTTCTCTTTAAGGATAGACAGACAGAAATAAAATAAAAAGCATTGTAACAATTAAAAATTTCAACCTCATCGGAGTCGAACCTATGACCTCTTGCATACGAAGCAACTCATAACTCACTGAACTAAGCGTTCGCTGGCTTCATGAGCACAAAGGAATGCTCTTCAGTGGAGGAAGGGTAACGTATTGTAGCTCTACTGTGCAATTAGTTTACTCGTGTGAATCGAGTGTTAAAACTTTAAAATGTTCGAGATCAAGAATCCGCCCATTCTTTTTTTTTTTTTTTTGCTAAGTGTACGTTTCAGTAATGAGGATAATCTAATCAAACGCATGAATCAAACGCCGCTTCAAATGAATAGCCGTCCAGAACAAGATTGTAAGGAAAAAGTTTGTTAATAACACGTGGGAATTTTTCACATAAAAATTAACTTTGGAAACAAATATTAGTGTACAGGTTTGTTGTGGGCATGTATTGAAAAGTAAAGAAGAACGTGGATAGGCTACCACTGTACAGAGTAATGTCTAATACAATACAGAAGAGGCATCTCATAACTATAGAACATTAAGTTACACGGACAATCGAATGATTTCCAAGATATTCATTTCATAGGGAATATTTCCTTTCAAATACTCCTAACTTCTTCTTGCTTCATAATTTCAAGCTTTGCAAACAGGCGCATGCAGAGTGTTGTCTAAAATGTGTATTGAACACTGAAGGGAAGAAATAAGCTGAAAGAAATTGAAAATAGGATCCTAACACGTGAATACTCTGTGATGAAACTGGAAGATATTTCACAACAAAGAACTCCATAAATTATATCGTTATTGTATGGTCACACAAAGAAATAAATTGTACTCGTATAATGGAAATGGGCAGTTGATCACAAATGAGGAAATTTTGAAGTGGCTGAATTCAAATACAGGAACAAACATGATTGAGATGCACAAAGAAATTGAACATAGGCTCAAGGAAATGCGTGCTATTATGGATAACAAGGAATCTTGTCGTCCCAACGCCTTTCAAAAAAATGTTAAACTGAAAATATTAATAAAGCTGTTGTTTACCCATTTACATTGTATGGCTGCAAAAATTGAGTCTTACTTTAAGGTAGGAGAAAATATTACGAGTATTTTGTAATAAGATTGTTAAGAAAATATTTGGACCAAAGAGATATTAACAGAAAAACGAATGGAGAAGATAACATAACAATGAACTGCATATTCTTTGTAGGAAACCAAGATTTGCCAATAGTTTTACCCAATGTCTCTTACATATATAAAAACTGTAGATCAATTCATTACAGTTTATTACTTTCTATGTATTTATTTTTCTTTTATAGTAGAATCGAGCTGTTATTCCTTTGTGTATACCTTTTTCATTAGTTTTCATTTTGATTGTATTTAATTTTATTATAATGTTTAGACATTTTTATTATTGTTCAATTTATTGTTTAGTATGTAATATTCTTGTATTTTTTATTTAAATTTCATATGTTTGTCCTGGTGAGTGGAAGCGAAGGCCACATGGTCTTAACTCCACCAGGCTAAATAAATAAAAAAATACATAATAAGAAAAATTAAGCCTCGTAGATTGCGATGGGCAGGGAATGGGGAATAAAAAAGAGGCATGGAAAAGTCATGTAGGAAAACCAGAAGGAAAATACCCAGTTGGAAGACCAAAATTGAGATGGGAGAACAACATTAGCCATGATTTGAGTTAAGTAGATTGTACAGGAAATGATTGGAAAACATTGACTCAGGATAGGGATGTATGGAGAACTTATGTCCGCGCGGCTACGAAGCTATGGATTCGATAAGCTAGTGAGTTAGTTAGTTATGTAACAAATAGGTGGTAACAGAAATTCTTTTAAAACTGTTATTCAGAACTTATATCACAGTAACCGTTGCTCTATTGTAATATGATGTGATTTAAACTTAAAAAACTCATGTATTAAATGTGGCAGTTTTACTAACCTCATGTACCTTCATTTGAATGTTCTTTATAATTACCATTGCACCTCGAGGATCATTTAACGTTCAAGTGACGCAACATTTACAGTGTTAAATTTCAAGTAAATTGCAACGTGCTTATAAGTATGTTAATTGCCTTTGCAATGACCTCGTGCTTAGATAATTAAACAAGTAAAAACATGCGGTGGACTAGTGGTTATACTCCTTTCCTCTGATCCCGAGGGTCGCGGGTTCAAACCCGGCTGAGGTCGATGGATTTTTTTAGGATGGAAAAATCCAAGGAGCAAGTCCTCCGGGAGGGACGTTAAGCCGTGGGTCCCCAGTCTGAAGATTTTCAGGCTCGTAAAAGATCCTTAAGCCTGAATGAAAAGGCCTCTAAGCAACATTTACCAAATTTCTCCGTCCTAGTACTACCTTAGTTTCCTAGATGTCAGTATGAGGCGGAACGCTGATCACGGACCACTCAAATGACATCTATACGAAAACAAGTGTAACTAAATTAGTATGGTTGGTTCAAATTCTTCCCTGTAGGGAGAGAGCGCCTAAATCTCTGTTAAGGGAAACATGGGCTTGCAAGAAGTACAAGAAGAAAAACATGCGTGCACTATCTTCAGTTCCTTTAAAACATTCCAAATTCCTCTGCTCCAAGCTACCTGTGTTATTACTTGCAACACACTGTTCAATGCTCAAGTTTGGAACTCATTCAAAGCTAAGGTAAAACATTAAATATGTTTAAAAATCGGATTAATATTAACTGTAAAATTTAGCGTTCATTTACGTATAATTTTATTAGTATATTTGTTCATTACTTATTACACCGTATCAGTGGCGGCTCGTTGCCTTGAAGTTAGGCGAAGAGCTAGAAATAAAAAGTATTTGCACATATACTTACCTTAGTCGTTATTAAACTCGTCAATTTATGTTGTATCACATTGATCATTGGACCTTATAAAGGTTACAAACTTCTCGTTGATATCTTCATGGAATGGATGTGTCTTCGTTAACTGCAGTATAAGTTATTTCTGAATTGTAATATTCCCCAAAGAAGAAAGTCTCTTCTGAAATTGCATTCCTCAGGTATGTTTTATACGCTTCAGACAAGAAAGGCATCTTTCCACAGATGCTGTTGTAGAGGGAGAGGAGCACAACCATGGACATTCCTTAAACCATGACTGTTTGAAACTAAGATAGTAGCATTTACCTGAATGTTTTTCTTCCTTTGTACCAAATATTTTTTGACATTCAGTAGGATGCTCACAATTTAAAACTTCCTTTTTATCTTCATCTTTCGACTTGAAAAAGGTGGTTTCTATAAAACTCACAATTCATCATAAACAGGATTCATATTTAAACCAATAGCCGAATAGCGCGATACGAAAGAATTTCATACACAAAGCCTTGACGTAGATGTCTAATTCCTTCTCGCTACTTCACTTGGAGGATTTTATAAAGTTAGACCCGGCGGATGACGTCACGGTTGTCATGGAAACCAGCGAGATAACCTCCGCCTCGAGGTCGAGTAGTTGGAAAGCAATAATCCTTCACTTGAGCGTTAGATGTAGGACAGAATGACAGCACGCGGCGCGGGCGCTCTGTGTCACAACGATGAGTACCGCCTTGTACAATAACATAGATATATGTTTCGAACAAAATCAACATTCGTGATAAAGAAAATAAAGTTTAAAAATAATTCTGGTAAAAATAAGGTGAAGTGGCGCTTCACCTACTTTCCTTGAATAGCCGCCCCTCCTCCGTAGCAATACTGTCATTGGCCTTACAGTATTTTCTTCCATTCACATCTATCGTATGTTTTCGTACTCTATATTTTAATTCCTTATTATTTTAAAATTATCTTGCACGTTATTCAGCCACTTTCCTTCCTCCCTCCACATTTACCTTCTAGCAGTTTCTTCTTCCCCCCCCCCCGTACAATGTGGCATTCTAGAAATCTTGCTTTAACCATCATATTTGACTATTCTAACCAAATCTAATCTTAATATAAAACAACCACGTCTTAATTTGATCTAATTATTCATGTTTCATTATCTTTCACAGGTCCATTATATATTTCCCATATATATTCTTCTTTTAGAAATACTTTACAACACGTGACGCGAAATATTTTTCTAAGTTCCAATCATACACCATGCGCATGCGCATCAGACACGAAGCGGCTTATACTATGGAAACACCGGTTGGAGCCAACATATACACAATATTTTAACTCGCATTGTCAACGAACCTAAAAACAAACCTAAAGCAATTTAAGTACTCTAACCTGTGTAAGACCAACCTGAAATTTATCCTAACGCAATTTAAGTACTCTAACCTGTGTAAGACCAACATAAAAGCTATCCTAACGCAATTTAAGTACTCTAACCTGTGAAAGGCGTATCTAAAAGCTATCCTAACGCAATTTAAGTACTCTAACCTGTGAAAGACGTATCTAAAAGCTATCCTAACGCAATTTAAGTACTCTAACCTGTGAAAGGCGTATCTAAAAGCTATCCTAACGCAATTTAAGTACTCTAACCTGTGAAAGACGTATCTAAAAGCTATCCTAACGCAATTTAAGTACTCTAACCTGTGAAAGACGTATCTAAAAGCTATCCTAACGCAATTTAAGTACTCTAACCTGTGAAAGACGTATCTAAAAGCTATCCTAACGCAATTTAAGTACTCTAACCTGTGAAAGGCGTATCTAAAAGCTATCCTAACGCAATTTAAGTACTCTAACCTGTGAAACACGTACCTAAAAGCTATCCTAACGCAATTTAAGTACTCTAACCTGTGAAAGACGTATCTAAAAGCTATCCTAACGCAATTTAAGTACTCTAACCTGTGAAATACGTATCTAAAAGCTATCCTAACGCAATTTAAGTACTCTAACCTGTGAAAGGCGTATCTAAAAGCTATCCTAACGCAATTTAAGTACTCTAACCTGTGAAAGGCGTATCTAAAAGCTATCCTAACGCAATTTAAGTACTCTAACCTGTGAAAGGCGTATCTAAAAGCTATCCTAACGTAATTTAAGTACTCTAACCTGTGAAAGGCGTATCTAAAAGCTATCCTAACGCAATTTAAGTACTCTAACCTGTGAAAGACGTATCTAAAAGCAGTGTCATGGCGGCTAGCTACTAACACGCACAAGTTACGCTCCAGGTTTTAAGTTATTTTTCAGCAGGTGCCTTCGTTATTTCATAGCTAAAGTTGTATATTCGTAGTGAGTTTAAGTTTAAATTTATATTAGTTAGTGTCAAAAGTGTGTACATTTAACAACATGGGAAAAAACACACGTAATTCTAACAATGATTCGACAAGTTCTACGGAGGAAGCTGTGAAACGTGTGGTGAAAGAGGCGCTACAGGATCCCGGCACTCTGCAGGTGTTTGTGTCCATGTTGCGGGACCAGGTAGTGGCGGAACTGCAGAAGACCATCCAGGACAACACTAAAGTAATTGAGGATCTGAAAAAGACCCTCGATGAAAAAGACAGAAAGATTGAGGTGTTAGAAAATAAAATAGACGACTTAGAACAATACCAGAGACGTCAATGCCTCAGGATTTTTGGTGTAAAAGAAGAGGCCGGAGAGGACACTGACCAGAAAGCCATCGAGGTGGCCAAAAAAATCGGTGTCGATTTATCAGTGACTGACATTGACAGAAGTCACCGTGTTGGTGTTAGTAATGCTGAAAGACCGCGGGCTATAATAGTGAAATTTGTTAGTTACCGCAAGCGCAGTGAAGTTTTTCTAAGCAAGAAAAAGTTGAAAGGAAGTGGGGTCACTGTTCGCGAGGACCTAACGAAGTGTCGCTATCGCCTGCTACAAGAGAGTATACAGAAATACGGTATTCAAAATGTATGGACAATGGACGGTGCCGTCATAGCTAAAGTGAATGGCGAAAAACGCAAAATTAGATCTTCTACGGATATCAACTAGATAGGACCTGAGTGTAAAATATGTTTACTTTGTCTTTTCTTTGCTAACAATTATATTGTTAATTTATTTCTAATTTAGGTAAGTTTTAAGTTTATTATTTTTTATTTAGGACAACTTACTTGTTTTATTTTAATTTTTTAAGTTCTTTGTTTAGCTAAATTATTTTAATTTTATTAGAGTTATTACAGTACATAGTTTATTTTTACTTTCTGCTATTGGCAACATTGAGCTGACAAATGAAGACATGTTTGCACCTCTGACTCACTCACCTTCTCCAATCACCCTCTTATTGTGCAGACAACTTTTAACGCAGGTAGCAACATTCCTCAATCCCAACCATCCCCTCCAACAACAAATACTACTAGTCTACTTAAGAATGCATTTTCTATTGATAAATCATCACTTAAAATCGCTCACGTAAATTCACAAAGCATTCTGTCCTACTTTGATGAGTTTGAAACCATATTTTCATCTCTTGGACTGAGCGCCATTTTAATTTCGGAAACCTGGCTGACCCCTTCCATACCTTCGTCCCTTGTTCACCTAGACGGATATACATTGCTCAGAAATGACAGAATAGATAAAAGAGGTGGAGGAGTTTGTGCCTTTATATCAAATGAGCTTAATCCAAGAATTGTCCACAAGTCCCCTTCTGTATATTCCGCTCGCCCCGAGTTCTTATTCGTAGAAATTCAAGCCAGTCTAAAAAAATGTCTCTTATGCATTGTATACAAACCTCCAAAAATAAGGCACCTTTCGGATCTAGAAAACGCTCTGAACGATTCATTACCTCATTATGAACACGTTATTGTCGCAGGCGATTTTAATACAAATCTTCTTCAGACTGACTCACCAGCCATACAACTTAAAAATATGTTCCAAAGCTTAAATATGACAATTGTTCCTTTCTCTGCCACACATCATACTGCTAATACCGACACTCTACTGGACTTAATAGTGACTACACATCCACAGAAAGTACTGTCATATGGACAAATTCCTGCTCCCGGCATATCTGCTCATGACATTGTATTCGTAGAATACTCACTCCAATGTCCTAAAAGACGCTCTAAATTGATTACGTACAGAAATTTACAAAACATAGACGATACTAAACTAAAATCAGACGCTTTAGAACTACCTTGGTACACATATGGAATCTTAGATCAGTTGATGAAAAAGTAGACACATTTAATACACTGATATTACAACTATATGATAGACATGCACCAGTAAAAACCCGACGATTTTCCCGCCCCCCTGCACCCTGGATGAATGACTCAATACGTGAACTTATGTCAAACGAGACAAAGCATACCGAACATACAGACGACATAAAAATGACGAGAACTGCAACTGTACAAACAACTTAGAAACACAACTACACAAACTATACGCAATGCCAAACTACGACACGCCCACAGTATAATCGGACCTGAAATAAGTGCACGGGACACTTGGCGAAATCTCCGTGCAATGGGACTTAGACAGTTGAATCCCTCAACTGACTCTATAGACATTTCTGTAGATGACTTAAATGAACATTTTACCTCAATACCCATGACACCTCCAGACAACAAGACTAAAACAGGCATTCTTAAAGACTTATCCCCATCCCCCCATATAGGAAGAGATAAATTTCACTTTAACGACATTTCGCCTATAGACGTTAAAAAAGCACTCAAGCGGATTAAATCCAATGCACAAGGAACAGATAACATCAGCATTTTAATGCTAAATAAAATCATTGACATTATACTACCCACAGTGACTCATATTTTTAATGCTTCCCTTATAACTTCTATCTTCCCTACTGTATGGAAACAGTCTAGAGTTCGGCCTATACCAAAAATAAGTACACCTGCTAACTGTAATGACTACCGACCGATTAGCATCCTTCCGACATTATCTAAAGCCCTGGAACATATTGTACATAAGCAAATGACTGAATATCTCCAAGAAAATCACCTCCTTGATCCTTATCAATCCGGCTTTAGATATGGTCATAGCACAACCACAGCTTTGCTAAAAATTACTGAAGATATTCGTGAAGCCGTGGACAGACGTCAATTGACTCCTTTAACCTTACTTGACTTCAGCAAAGCTTTTGACACAGTAGACCACGACTTATTATGATAAAGCTCAAGCACCTACACTTGTCTGACAGCGCTGTATCCTGGTTCGACTCATACCTGCACGGTCGTCAACAATACGTTTCATTAAACTCTAGATCTTCGTCTTGGCGCAACGTGCCGGCTGGAGTCCCCCAGGGCAGTGTTCTCGGACCTCTTCTTTTCTCAATCTACATAAATGACTTGCCAACTGTACTAAAGCACTGCCGTTATCACCTCTACGCTGATGATCTCCAAATTTACCTACATTCACCTCCTCATTCTCTCTATAACAGCTTGACAAAAATGAATGACGATCTCATATCCATCTTTAACTGGTCTTCAAGTTCGGTCTAAATCTAAATCCTAACAAGTCACAAGTAATTCTAATGGGACAACAAAGACTGCTTACAACCTTTGACATATCTACACTACCAAACATTACTATAAATAATATAATCATCCCTTATTCTTCTTCAGTAATAGATCTTGGACTACATCTAGACGCAAATTTAACCTGGCAAACACAAGTGAAACACATATGTAAAAAGACTTTCTCCATCTTACATTATCTTAGACGTTTAAAGAATTTTCTCCCAGTTTCGTTAAAACAAATCCATGTGCAGAATCTTGTGTTACCACACTTCGATTATTGTGACATTATATATAATGATCTAAACTATGACTTGTCGCAGAGACTGCAGCGTGTTCATAATGCTTGCGTTCGATTCATTTTCAATATCCGCCGTTATGACCATATTTCCGAACACTTTAATAACCTCTCTTGGCTCCGTCTTACTGACAGACGTAAATTGCACTCTCTTTCACTACTTTTCAAGCTTCTCAATTCCTACATACCTACTTACCTGGCGTCTAGATTTGAGAAGTTATCCTCTTACCACAATATTGACACTAGATTACAAGATAGCAGTCTGCTAACAATTCCTCTTCATAGCACTTCCTCCTATTCTACTTCCTTCACAGTAGCCTCTGCCCGCTCCTGGAATCTCCTTCCTCAAGATATCAGGGGTTGCCGCACACTTGGTACCTTTAAGTCACGCTTATACAGTTACCTGTTGTCTAATAATTAATTTTTCTCTATTTATTTAATTTTATACTATGTCATTAATCTTTTCCTGTTTTTTATATATATTGTACATATTATATATTTAATTCGTTAAATTTAGAGTAAATCAAAATACATTATAAATATTAATTGTATTGTATTCATAACTTGTAATCGTTTATATATATATATTGTAATTTAGATTTAAGACTATTTTTTGTTTGTATTTTTTTTAAACCTGGTTGAGTGGTAGACAAGGCCTTAAGGCCTTAACTCTGCCAGGTAAAATAAAGCTATTATTATTATTATTATTATTATTATTATTATTATTATTATTAAAAGCTATCCTAACGCAATTTAAGTACTCTAACCTGTGAAAGGCGTATCTAAAAGCTATCCTAACGCAATTTAAGTACTCTAACCTGTGAAAGGCGTATCTAAAAGCTATCCTAACGCAATTTAAGTACTCTAACCTGTGAAGGCGTATCTAAAAGCTATCCTAACGCAATTTAAGTACTCTAACCTGTGAAAGGCGTATCTAAAGCTATCCTAACGCAATTTAAGTACTCTAACCTGTGAAAGGCGTATCTAAAAGCTATCCTAACGTAATTTAAGTACTCTAACCTGTGAAAGGCGTATCTAAAAGCTATCCTAACGCAATTTAAGTACTCTAACCTGTGAAAGGCGTATCTAAAAGCTATCCTAACGCAATTTAAGTACTCTAACCTGTGAAAGGCGTATCTAAAAGCTATCCTAACGTAATTTAAGTACTCTAACCTGTGAAAGACGTGTCTAAAAGCTATCCTAACGCAATTTAAGTACTCTAACCTGTGAAAGACGTATCTAAAAGCTATTCTAACGCAATTTAAGTACTCTAACCTGTCAAAGAATGCATGCTGGTTTTATTTAGTATAAGTTAATTAGTACAGACTCCATGTTGGCTGTATTGGAACACAGAATATTCGTTACAATCAATATGACTGCCACGTCTTTATGTAGTTCAATACCGTGAAGAAATATATTCAAATAATCGTTAGAAAACGTGTTAAAAATCATTGTAAATGGTGGGAAATAATTTGAATAGTGAAACCCTAAGAATAAAAGTTGACAGGAGTTTATGAAGGGATTTAAAACGTCGCATCACATGTTGTAAAGTTTAGCCCTTATTTCTTATTAATGGTCTAGATTTCTGTGTTGTGTGTAAAAACTGGTCAAATTGATATTTTATAAATATTAAGTTTTATTTTTAATGAAATAGTATTATTTTTCAATCCATTCTACAAAGCATATTAACAGCCATTAAACGTGTCTCTATTTCTATACTTTTGTTAATTATTGATGAGATTTTTTTACTATATAACGCTTTTTACACTGTCGTAAATGTGTTTATATTTGTACTTATCTGCTCCATTTATATTAATAATTTTGTGAATACTGGTATATTTCTTCTTTTCTAGTAACAGAAAAGATTGTATTTTTTTCATTGTCCATTATTTTCATTCGTTAGCATATTGTTTAAATGTGTTTTAATATGTAAATGAAATAACATAACCTAATTAAAATTGTTTCAATATTTCCATTTTTCAATAGTTAATAATTATGCATATTTCACGTTCCCATTTAATTTAATATTCTTCTATTTTAATGTTGTATTTTTGTCTGTATTATCATATTAAACCTCTCTGACTTCAGCGTTACGTTCAGCACATTACACACCAACCATATTAAACCTCTCTGACTTCAGTGTTACGTTCAGCACATTAGACACTAACCATATTAAACCTCTCTGACTTCAGCGTTACGTTCAGCACATTAGACACCAACCATATTAAACCTCTCTGACTTCAGTGTTACGTTCAGCACATTAGACACTAACCATATTAAACCTCTCTGACTTCATCGTTACGTTCAGCACATTACACACCAACCATATTAAACCTCTCTGACTTCAGCGTTACGTTCAGCACATTAGACACCAACCATATTAAACCTCTCTGACTTCAGTGTTACGTTCAGCACATTAGACACTAACCATATTAAACCTCTCTGACTTCAGCGTTACGTTCAGCACATTACACACCAACCATATTAAACCTCTCTGACTTCAGTGTTACGTTCAGCACATTACACACCAGCCATATTAAACCTCTCTGACTTCAGTGTTACGTTCAGCACATTAGACACCAACCATATTAAACCTCTCTGACTTCAGTGTTACGTTCAGCACATTAGACACCAACCATATTAAACCTCTCTGACTTCAGTGTTACGTTCAGCACATTAGACACCAACCATATTAAACCTCTCTGACTTCAGCGTTACGTTCAGCACATTAGACACCAACCATATTAAACCTCTCTGACTTCAGTGTTACGTTCAGCACATTACACACCAACCATATTAAACCTCTCTGACTTCAGTGTTACATTCAGCACATTAGACACCAACCATATTAAACCTCTCTGACTTCAGCGTTACGTTCAGCACATTACACACCAACCATATTAAACCTCTCTGACTTCAGTGTTACGTTCAGCACATTACACACCAACCATATTAAACCTCTCTGACTTCAGTGTTACATTCAGCACATTAGACACCAACCATATTAAACCTCTCTGACTTCAGCGTTACGTTCAGCACATTACACACCAACCATATTAAACCTCTCTGACTTCAGCGTTACGTTCAGCACATTAGACACCAACCATATTAAACCTCTCTGACTTCAGTGTTACGTTCAGCACATTAGACACTAACCATATTAAACCTCTCTGACTTCAGCGTTACGTTCAGCACATTACACACCAACCATATTAAACCTCTCTGACTTCAGCGTTACGTTCAGCACATTACACACCAACCATATTAAACCTCTCTGACTTCAGTGTTACGTTCAGCACATTAGACACTAACCATATTAAACCTCTCTGACTTCAGTGTTACGTTCAGCACATTACACACCAACCATATTAAACCTCTCTGACTTCAGTGTTACGTTCAGCACATTAGACACCAACCATATTAAACCTCTCTGATTCAGTGTTACGTTCAGCACATTAGACACCAACCATATTAAACCTCTCTGACTTCAGCGTTACGTTCAGCACATTAGACACCAACCATATTAAACCTCTCTGACTTCAGCGTTACGTTCAGCACATTACACACCAACCATATTAAACCTCTCTGACTTCAGTGTTACGTTCAGCACATTACACACACCAACCATATTAAACCTCTCTGACTTCAGTGTTACGTTCAGCACATTAGACACCAACCATATTAAACCTCTCTGACTTCAGTGTTACGTTCAGCACATTAGACACCAACCATATTAAACCTCTCTGACTTCAGCGTTACGTTCAGCACATTAGACACCAACCATATTAAACCTCTCTGACTTCAGTGTTACGTTCAGCAACATTACACACCAACCATATTAAACCTCTCTGACTTCAGTGTTACGTTCAGCACATTAGACACCAACCATATTAAACCTCTCTGACTTCAGCGTTACGTTCAGCACATTAGACACCAACCATATTAAACCTCTCTGACTTCAGTGTTACATTCAGCACATTAGACACCAACCATATTAAACCTCTCTGACTTCAGTGTTACATTCAGCACATTACACACCAACCATATTAAACCTCTCTGACTTCAGTGTTACATTCAGCACATTAGACACCAACCATATTAAACCTCTCTGACTTCAGCGTTACATTCAGCACATTACACACCAACCATATTAAACCTCTCTGACTTCAGGGTTACATTCAGCACATTACACACCAACCATATTAAACCTCTCTGACTTCAGTGTTACATTCAGCACATTAGACACCAACCATATTAAACCTCTCTGACTTCAGTGTTACATTCAGCACATTAGACACCAACCATATTAAACCTCTCTGACTTCAGTGTTACATTCAGCACATTACACACCAACCATATTAAACCTCTCTGACTTCAGTGTTACGTTCAGCACATTAGACACCAACCATATTAAACCTCTCTGACTTCAGCGTTACGTTCAGCACATTAGACACCAACCATATTAAACCTCTCTGACTTCAGCGTTACGTTCAGCACATTAGACACCAACCATATTAAACCTCTCTGACTTCAGTGTTACGTTCAGCACATTACACACCAACCATATTAAACCTCTCTGACTTCAGTGTTACATTCAGCACATTAGACACCAACCATATTAAACCTCTCTGACTTCAGCGTTACGTTCAGCACATTAGACACCAACCATATTAAACCTCTAGAAGAAAATAAGACTGATGTCTTAATCCCACAGGAAAATACATTATATAATCTGTAACAATAATAATGATAATATTAATAACAATAATAATAATGTGTTATTTATTCTGACAGAGTTAGAGCCATAAGGCCTTCTCTTCAAGTCAACCAGTATAATATGTAGATAAGCCTGAAGATTTATTCATTCATTCATTTGTTGAGACTCGGAGGGCATACTACCCCAACACCACGATCTGAAATATGTTCAATATCCACCGTTATGACCATATTTCCGAACACTTCAGTAATCTCTCTTGGCTCCGTCTCACCGACAGACGTAAATTGCACTCACTTTCACGTCAATTGAAGCTTCTGAATTCCTACACTCCTAGTTATCTAGCGTCCAGATTTGCGTAGTATCTTCTTGCCACAATATTGACACTATGTCACAAGATAAGTTTGCTAATAATCCCTCTTCATAGCACTTCCTCTTATTCTGCTTCTTTCACAGTAGCCTCTGCCCACTCCTGGAATTTTCTTCTTCAAGATATTAGGGATTGCCGCACACTTGGTAGTTTTAAGTCATGATTATACAGTTATCTGTTGTCAAATAATTAAGGTTTCTCTAAAGTTAAATGTATTCTGTGTTATTCGTATTTTTTCTCATTTTTTCTATCTTGTATATTTTCTATTTCATTTGTTCAAATTATATTAAATTCACAATATTTTATAAATAACAATTATATTGTAGACATACTATGTAATATTTACTTTATTGTAATTAGATGTAAGAATCATTTTTGTATTTTTTAACCTGGTTGAGTGGTAGACAGGGCCTGAAGGACTTAACTCTGCCAGGTAAACTAAAGCTATTATTATTATTATTATTATTATTATTATTATTATTATTATTATTATTATTATTATTATTATTATTATTATTATTATTATTATTATTATTATTATTATTTATTATTATTGCGTTTATACTAGTTATATAGAAATGAATGGAATAAAAGTACTAAGATTACATAACGTCACATCAAAAGCTGCTCTAAAATACGGAAGTGAAATTTGGATTTTAAATAAAAGAAACTCTCATAAACTTCAAGTAAGCCAAATGCGCTTCTTACGATCATTGTTAGGAGTTAATAGACTGGATCACCAAAGGAACACTACTATCAGAGGAAAACTTGTAGTAGCAAGTTTAAATGAAGATATCCAAAGATACCAACAAGAATGGAAAAATCATCTGAGAAGAATGGCAAGAAATAGACTTCCAAAATTGGCATTCCAATATACCCCAACTGGACATAGGGACCAAGGAAGACCAAAACATCGGTGGAAAGATCAAGACCATCTTCGCTAGGTTTACCGTACAGGCCACATGGCCTAAAACGAATTTGTTCATGATGATGATGATGATGATGATGGAATAAAAGTTTACTCTACGGTGTTATGTCCGTTGTAGATTGTTTTACAGATCCGACACACCAAGTTGTACCCCCATGACCTATATTGCCAATTTTGGATTGGCTCCTTGGCCGTGAGACGGGACTACAACTCTCCCGTTGGCTATTTTAGCGCTTTTTTATTGCTCAGGCTTGGAGCCTTGGAGGCAGCGACATGCCCTCCCCCTTTCCCAATCACATATTGTCAACACCTGTGGGTTGCCAACGAAGCTGTTTTCATCTAACATGAGACGAGGTTAAAGGTGATATGAAATGAATGAATAAGAGTTGAAATAACGTAAAGGAGAGGGAAGGGGAATCGAGAGTGTTTGTGGAATGAAAATCGGGAAACGGGAGAACCCCCAGAAAAACCTGAAAATCCCACCACCAATACTCCTCCGGAAACGCCAGCATTCGAACCTGGGATCCCAGAGGGGAAGCCGCGTGCGCTAATCACGCAGCATGAAGATAATATTTAAACTAATGTGAAAGCAAACATAAGACAATCTAATGATAATTATTATTATGATTGGAAAACTATATATAAATATAAATTTACTATCGATGTATAAGAATAACAATTGAGGCTTCTAGACGTAAAACAGGATATGTTTATTTAGAAGTAGATTCCTCAAGTTAACTAATAAATTTACTCAAAAGACTGCAGTTGGAAACAAAAAAAATGAGCGTGAAATTCTTAAAGGTATCAAATATGATACCAGAGATCACAGCGAGTTTGAGTTATACCCGAGACGAGAAAAAAAATTAAACGTGGAAGTTATATATGATACCAAAAGATGCAAAATGATAATATTTTCAGTAGGTAACATTGTAATGGTAGATTTAATGTTGCCAGAAAATGAAATGCTTTACACGAAGTCACATAACATCATCCAACTGAACTTCCTCTTTAGAGATCAACAACTTTCAAACGCACAAAATCTTGTTAATCATCTGGGTTTAAAGTCTTTCAGATTTATGCACGGATTTACAAGTCCTGATCCTCAGAGAGAACAGCGTTCTGAAACAGATTATGTTGCTACTCTTAATACTTGTAACGTTAATAAGGTTCACTAGTCAAATGTATTAACACTTTCTGAATATTTAATAACAGTGCCGCTATTCACATGGGACTATTTGGCTGATCGTCCTTATATTTTCTCTATAGTATTCTGCACTAGGGCAGATCGATGTTCGGGGACTTTTTGGGGCTTAAAGCTACCTGACATTTGTCTTACAGGTGATGAAAACCCCGGAAAAGAAAAACCTCACCCAGGAAGCTTGTTCTAACCGGGAATCGAAATCGGGCCCTACCTCGAGACCACAGCGGTGGATATATATATATATATATATATATATATATATATATTTATTTATTTATTTATTTATTTATTTTTATATATGGTCCCGCCATAGGGTAGTTCGTTAAGGCAAGCTCGGGGGTTCGAGTCCCGATAGTGCCAGGATTTTTAAACTGGCCTAAACCTTCTGGGCCCTAGGATCGACTGAACCTCTAACGTAAATGAGTGTCAGACTTGTTTCTGGGGTAAAGATGGCCGTCACGCACGGCTAATAATCCAGCTGACTTCATGTGCCGATTGTCTACAAAAAGTGGGAGTCTTAACCTTCTACTACCTAAATGGTTTCACATGGCTTGTAATCAAAGCGCTTTACTATAATAGGATATGATGTGTGTGTGTGCGCGCGTGTGCGTGTGTGTGCGTGCGTGTGTGTGTGTGAGCGTGTGCGCGTGTGCGTGTGTGTGTACACAGTGTCCACAAATGACGTATACATCTTCATGCCTGTATAAAATAACACGATTGCATCGAAAATTCAAAACAGTGTACCACTACCAATAGATGAATAAACTTAAAGATAAATAAGGTGTTTTAAAGAACAAGAGCAGACCTTCATATTGAAGAGGTGTGCTATGCATTTGCAAGAAGCCCCAGGAAATCGATTCGTATCCACATCCCACGATCGACAGTCCATAAAGTTCTTCATAAATACGTCTCTACGCGTATAAAGTGCAGTTTCTGCAGAAACCTTTGCCAAATGACAAAACACGTTGAAAATAATTTACGGTAGACATGTTTAACCATATTGAGTCAGAGTCCGAGTATATTTCACGGATCTGTTTAGTGATGAATCAACGTTTCATGCTTTTGGAAAATTTTAATGAACAAAACTGCCCAGAATATGGGGTCAATGAATCATCTTGTGTCCATAGAAATGGAACGAGATAGCCCAAAGGTGTGGCCTAATGAAAGGCAAAGCCGTATGACCATTTTTATTTGCTAAACAAACCGTCACAGACATTAGATAGCAAGATATTTGGTAATTATTTGTAATTCCAATAATTAAAGGATATTCCCAACATTGTCTTCCAGCAAGACGGTGCACCCCCTCCATTCGTCTGTGGCTGTTCGGGATTGTTTAGATCAACGCATCCCAATGCATTTGTTCGGACGAGGAGGTCCGACAGAATGGACTGCTCGATCCCCCAATATCACCCCGCACTAATTTTTCTCTTGGGCTGTAGAAAGTACATCGTCTATAAGACAGAGGTGAGGTCTATTATTGATCACCGAGAACCACATTACTGGTACCTTCCGTCAATTAACACCTGAAATTCTACAGCGGACATGGACGAAAGTGAACAATCTTCTGCAAATCCTCCGAGCTACAAATGGTGCGCATGTAGAGACATGTTGACATTGTTAAACAAAACTTTGACATGCGTGAATATGTTTGAGAAATGTTATTTGTTTTTGTTCTATAGCATAGTTTGATGGTTTACACATGTGGAAAGAATGAATGTAACCAAGAATAGCATTCAACTACAAGCCAAGAGGTTCAAGGAATGTAGGAAGGCCAGTGAAAAGATGGACAGAACAACTGTGAGGCAGAATAGGCAATTTTTGCCTAGCCCGTGAAGTGAAAAAGAAGAAGAAGAAGCATAGTTTGATTTTGCATGTAATCTGTATACTTTATTTGTCGACATTCTTATAATGTGGGACATGAACTTTTTGGTTCGATAGTGCCAGTGAGTTACTCGGTTATATAGGGTACATATATGAAGACTTGGTTGTATCACAAGACTTAACTTATTTGGGTTTTTGAATAGTTCAATAGCTAGTTTTTTTATTACTGTACAAAGTGAAAGTTTTTATTACGTATGTGGTAATTATGTATGAGTGTGGATGTATATTACTTTCTAATAATAATAATAATAATAATAATAATAATAATATTAATAATAGCTTTATTTTACCTGGCAGAGTTAAGGCCTTAAGGCCTTGTCTACCACTCAACCAGGTTTAAAAAAAAATACAAACAAAAAATAGTCTTAAATCTAAATTACAATATATATCTATAAATATAAACGATTACAAGTTATGATTACAATACAATTAATATTTATAATGTATTTTGATTTACTCTAAATTTAACGAATTAAATATATATGTACAATATATATAAAAAAACAGGAAAAGATTAATGACATAGTATAAAATTAAATAAATAGAGAAAAATTAATTATTAGACAACAGGTAACTGTATAAGCGTGACTTAAAGGTACCAAGTGTGCGGCAACCCCTGATATATGTACTGTAGTGTTGATTTAATTTTTTTCATTGTTTTTATGCCTTTTGTATGAATGAGTGTAAGTGAGTAGCCATGTACATACTTTTTGTATATTAGTATTTTTTTATTTATAGAACATAATATGCACATACGGCCAAACAGACCCGTGCGTAATATAAATGGAAATGTACTTCCTCCTTTTGAAGAAAAAGTCAATAAATTGCATTACTACTTACTTTTCGGTTTTTAAATTATTGATTCCAGAAATATATATGATTTTATCGTTTATTTAAATCATCAATGTACAACATATTCTCACAAATATCCTCCGGGATATGAAAAATAAACTATGTGGAGCGCTATCTTCAATCTGTTGTAAGCAACACTGGCGTAAGTCAGTTGCAACTGTAAAGTCCTAGTATATGAAAAATAAAGTATGTGGAGCGCTATCTTCAATCTGTTGTAAGCAACACTGGCGTAAGTCAGTTGCAACTGTAAAGTCCTAGTATATGAAAAATAAAGTATGTGGAGCGCTATCTTCAATCTGTTGTAAGCAACACTGGCGTAAGTCAGTTGCAACTGTAAGTCCTAGTATATGAAAAATAAAGTATGTGGAGCGCTATCTTCAATCTGTTGTAAGCAACACTGGCGTAAGTCAGTTGCAACTGTAAAGTCCTAGTATATGAAAAATAAAGTATGTGGAGCGCTATCTTCAATCTGTTGTAAGCAACACTGGCGTAAGTCAGTTGCAACTGTAAAGTCCTAGTATATGAAAAATAAAGTATGTGGAGCGCTATCTTCAATCTGTTGTAAGCAACACTGGCGTAAGTCAGTTGCAACTGTAAAGTCCTAGTATATGAAAAATAAAGTATGTGGAGCGCTATCTTCAATCTGTTGTAAGCAACACTGGCGTAAGTCAGTTGCAACTGTAAAGTCCTAGTATATGAAAATAAAGTATGTGGAGCGCTATCTTCAATCTGTTGTAAGCAACACTGGCGTAAGTCAGTTGCAACTGTAAAGTCCTAGTATATGAAAAATAAAGTATGTGGAGCGCTATCTTCAATCTGTTGTAAGCAACACTGGCGTAAGTCAGTTGCAACTGTAAAGTCCTAGTATATGAAAATAAAGTATGTGGAGCGCTATCTTCAATCTGTTGTAAGCAACACTGGCGTAAGTCAGTTGCAACTGTAAAGTCCTAGTATATGAAAAATAAAGTATGTGGAGCGCTATCTTCAATCTGTTGTAAGCAACACTGGCGTAAGTCAGTTGCAACTGTAAAGTCCTAGTATATGAAAAATAAGTATGTGGAGCGCTATCTTCAATCTGTTGTAAGCAACACTGGCGTAAGTCAGTTGCAACTGTAAAGTCCTAGTATATGAAAAATAAAGTATGTGGAGCGCTATTTTCAATCTGTTGTAAGCAACACTGGCGTAAGTCAGTTGCAACTGTAAAGTCCTAGTATATGAAAAATAAAGTATGTGGAGCGCTATCTTCAATCTGTTGTAAGCAACACTGGCGTAAGTCAGTTGCAACTGTAAAGTCCTAGTATATGAAAAATAAAGTATGTGGAGCGCTATCTTCAATCTGTTGTAAGCAACACTGGCGTAAGTCAGTTGCAACTGTAAAGTCCTAGTATATGAAAATAAAGTATGTGGAGCGCTATCTTCAATCTGTTGTAAGCAACACTGGCGTAAGTCAGTTGCAACTGTAAAGTCCTAGTATATGAAAAATAAACTATGTGGAGCGCTATCTTCAATCTGTTGTAAGCAACACTGGCGTAAGTCAGTTGCAACTGTAAAGTCCTAGTATATGAAAAATAAACTATGTGGAGCGCTATCTTCAATCTGTTGTAAGCAACACTGGCGTAAGTCAGTTGCAACTGTAAAGTCCTAGTATATTTATGTTAATGCACTACACGCTCTGGGGTAAAGACGGCCATCATGCAGGACTGACAACCCGCTCGTCTGTAAAAGTAGGAACATAAACTCCCTTCTATCGCAATTGATAACTTAGAGATCCTGAGTTCCCTGTCTCACATTTCTTATCTGCATCCCTTTAATTAAGTATATTTCATGGGTTTAATTCCTGTGGCCCATTATCATATAACTAGCGCAAATAGACTTCTGCAACATTTCTGTAGAGGGACAGAGCAACTTAGATTACAGATTTCTCAGGTCGGATCATGGGAGAGTGGCGTGCTGGGATCTTTTAGGACGGGTCGAAAGTGAAGTGAAAACATGCAAATTTTTAGATTATAATAAGGGAATTGAGGTATAGCAAAATTGTAGATCCATAAGGATATATGAAGCGTTGCGGATATTAGGGGCGAATTATCTCGGAGAACCACTATAGTTTAAATCTGAGTTAGCAAGTCGAGTTCGCCCTTAATAACCGCAACTCCTCGTATGTATTATCAATAATAAGAATCTCGATATGGTATTTGTTTTCGATCTTCAATCATATTTATAATAAGTAGTCTTGATAAGTTGAAGAGCCTGGTGTCTGCAGGGGGGGGGGGTACGAGCGCGCGCACGCGTGAGTATATGTAGTGTGTGTGTGTATGTGTATGTGTGTGTTTTTTCTCTCTTTTTTAATTTGTTTTGCAACAACTTTTTAATTACTAATAAACAAAATGAGGTATTTTTATATCTATACACATTGTCCGTTCATTGATGAGTGTATTACTGTGTATGAAGTGTAGACATAGATTTTATATACATATTCATTGTTTTGATTCATTTTATGTAGGTGTGTAGCCATGAAGGTATTCGTTTATAATATGATTTTTTATTCATGGGAAAATAATGCACGTACGGCCAAGCAGACCCGTGCGCAATTTAAATGAATATGTATGTCCTTTCTTTTGAAAAAGGCAATAAATTCCATTAATTACTTACTTAAAACGTTCAAATTTTGTGCATTACTTTACTACTCGCATTGCTTCTTTGATATCTATCTACAGATACTTATGTATATATATATATATATATATATATACTTTCCAGTCTTTGCTTAAGTGTCTTCGAGTAGTAGGAAGTCCCCTGGTTGGTTACCAGCCATCGGCAGAGCAAGACTAGTGGTAGGGCTGCTACCTTATAGCCTCTAGTCAGGCGTTCAAAACATGGAATTTCCTTCATATTCGATGGAACGGTTATACCGCCGTGACTCGGTCCCCATTACCTCGTTAGTTAAAAGCAGGGTGTACCACGTGCAAGTGAGGTTGAGAATTAGTAGGAGAGGTTATAGAATGCACATCACTACCTCTTACACCCCACAGGAAAACTTGGAGTAGCAAGTTTAAATGAAGATATCCAAAGATACCAACAAGAATGGAAAAATCATCTGAGAAGAATGGCAAGAAATAGACTTCCAAAATTGGCATTCCAATATACCCCAACTGGACATAGGGACCAGGAAGACCAAAACATCGGTGGAAAGATCAAGACCATCTTCGCTAGGTTTACCGTACAGGCCACATGGCCTAAAACGAATTTGTTCATGATGATGATGATGATATATATATACTTGACTCTTTACACTGCAGGGTGAACGATATTTTCTGCCTACACTCAACCTCTATATACTGTCTAGGCCTATATGAAATGGTCTCTTCCTAACATTCTTCCAAATATGTATAATATTCCCCGTGTCCCTTCCCCTACCGAACCCATCCCTGTGCCCTCCAATCTCCTTTCTACACCGATAATTATCCAATCCTCTAAAACACTAACTTCTCTGTTCCTTGTAACACTCTGCTCTGAGTGAGTCGTAAATATTATATCCATGTATGTAGGCTTATTTCTGTATATATTCGTTCTTTTCTTCCTCCTCCTTTTCTTCTTCCTCTTCTTCTTCTTTAATTATGGAACAAGAATATGCCAAACAGGTCCGTGCGCAATGTAAAGAAAAATGTATGTATTTCCTTTCATTCGAAAAAATAGTAAATAAATTCCAAATAGTTACTAGAGTCTGCATTGAACTGGCTCCCTTCTCTCTGCAATATTTAGCAAGTATCTCACCAGAATGTACTGAATTATCTGTGATTATAAAAATATCCCAGTGTTTCGAGTGCTGACTACCTAACTAACTAACGTACTGGAGCTACATGACCTCGCTGCACAAAGTTCTGAGCTAATGATTTCCAGTCATTCCATGTACAATTCATCTCCCTGAAACCATGATTAATGTAATTTTCCTATCTGCATACTGGATGCTTTCTCCCTAGTTTTCGTATAAGACGATACCATGCTGTTCTTTCATTCCTCATTCGTGCAACATATCCTGCTCATCGAAATCTACAAGACTTTATTATTCTTATCTCATATTTTCCCGTAAAGATCTTACTGTTTAGTAGCTTTCTCCTTCCGCCCATCTCTTTATCCTAAGCACTTTATCCTCAAATACTCTTAATCTTTTTACCTCTCTTAGAGTAACAGATTATGTTATGTTTCCACATAATAAAAACTTCAATATTCGCCGTTTTATATAATTTTAGTTTAACATTTTAGAGATGATAAGACAACAAGAGTTCGTGAATCCGTAATAGAATGCATTTCCAGAATTTAGTATTTAATTCATTTCCGTACCTTAAACTCTTACTTGCTTACTTGCTTACTTGCTTACTTGCTTACTTGCTTACTTGCTTACTTGCTTACTTGCTTACTTGCTTACTTGCTTACTTGCTTACTTGCTTACTTGCTTACTTGCTTACTTGCTTACTTGCTTACTTGCTTACTTGCTTACTTGCTTACTTGCTTACTTGCTTACTTGCTTACTTGCTTACTTGCTTACTTGCTTACTTGCTTACTTGCTTACTTGCTTACTTGCTTACTTGCTTACTTGCTTACTTGCTTACTACTTGCTTACTTGCTTACTTGCTTACTTGCTTACTTGCTTACTTGCTTACTTGCTTACTTGCTTACTTGCTTACTTGCTTACTTGCTTACTTGCTTACTTGCTTACTTGCTTACTTGCTTACTTGCTTACTTGCTTACTTGCTTACTTGCTTACTTGCTTACTTGCTTACTTGCTTACTTGCTTACTTGCTTACTTGCTTACTTGCTTACTTGCTTACTTGCTTACTTGCTTACTTGCTTACTTGCTTACTTGCTTACTTGCTTACTTGCTTACTTGCTTACTTGCTTACTTGCTTACTTGCTTACTTGCTTACTTGCTTACTTGCTTACTTGCTTACTTGCTTACTTGCTTACTTGCTTACTTGCTTACTTGCTTACTTGCTTACTTGCTTACTTGCTTACTTGCTTACTTGCTTACTTTCTTACTTTCTTACTTTCTTACTTTCTTACTTTCTTACTTTCTTACTTTCTTACTTTCTTACTTTCTTACTTTCTTACTTTCTTACTTTCTTACTTTCTTACTTTCTTACTTTCTTACTTTCTTACTTTCTTACTTTCTTACTTTCTTACTTACTTACTTACTTACTTACTTACTTACTTACTTACTTACTTACTTACTTACTTACTTACTTACTTACTTACTTACTTACTTACTTACTTACTTACTTACTTACTTACTTACTTACTTACTCACTGGCACTATCGAACCCGTAGGTTCATGGCCGCGCGGACATAACCTCTCCACACATCCCTATCCTGAGCTAATGTTTTCCAATCATTCCCTGTATGATCTACTTCCCTCAAATCATAGTTAATGTTATTCTCCCACCTCATTCTTGGTCTACCAACTGGCCGTTTTCCCTCTGGCTTTCCTACAAGAAGCTTCCATGCAAGTCTTTCATTCCCCATACGTGCAACATGTCCTGCCCATCGCAGTCTACGAGACATAACTGTTGTCATTATATCTGACTTCCTATAAAGACCATGTAGTCCATTGCGTTACTATCTTCATGAAGACTGAATTTGCCTATTGTTGGTTTGAATATATCTTCCCGCCCCACTTTTGTATTAAAATCTCCTAAGACAATTTTCATATGAAATCGTGAAAGGCTATCAAATACACATCCTAATTCTTCATAGAACTCATCCTTGGTCTTGTCATCTTTATTTTCTGTGGGGGCATGTACATTTACAATTATAAAACCATGTTGTTTACCCTTTAGAATTATGTATGATATCCTATCACTAACAAACTTAATATCTCGGATAGCAGATAAGATCCTCCTTCTGACTAAAACCCCGTTCTAAATGCAGGTCTTTCTGCACCCCCATAGTATAATGCAAAGCTTCCTGATTCCTGGCCACCTAACTTCCTGTAAAGTGACTATATCCAATGGCGATTTATCTAATCCCCGCATTAATATATCTAGTACCCCGCTATTGTATAAAGTCCTAACATTCCATGTTCCTAGGAACATGTCCCTATGTTTGAGCCTTTGGCATGGGTTCCCTGAAGTAGTCCCGCCCGGAAACCGAATGGGGGACAATTTGACCTCCGGAAAATTTTACCCCAGTTGAACCCATGTCCGCATTTCTTGACGGTTGTATTTATACGGTGAAAGATCGTCACTCTTTCGACCGAGGTACTTTTTTCGTCTGGCTTATCACCTTCGACCAGTCCGTCATGGGTAACCCTATCGGCAACAATGCCACCGCCGGCATAGCTCTCAGGATCATTTAAGCATGCAAGCCACTCCACCACGAAAAGGTAAAGATATCTTAAACTCTGCCAGAATAAATAACACATTATTATTATTGTTATTATTATTATTATTATTATTATTATTATTCCACTTTGTGGTGGTTTTTCCTAGGTATTTTAATTCCATTGCTGCTTCAAATTTGCTTTCATTTCTTGTTTTCCATTCTTGTCTAATATTGTATTTCTACCTGTGTTCATATAAATTTAGTTTTATTGATATTGACTTCCAGTCTCAGAGTATTATTGTTATCAACAGAACATGTGTTTTGACGTTTATTGGCTACACTAACAGGTAATTAATATATGATTTAGTAGTATGCCCAGTTCCGAGTTCTATGGCATTTATTTTTCTGGTATATAATATATAATCATATTATAGGTAATTTTTTATTATTCTTTTATATTTTGCGCTTTCTTTACCAAATCAATTATTTAATAAAATTATAAAGTAAAGTGATCCCACAACAGGCCTCAGGAGGCCCTTGGGGTAGTAGGAGGTTACGGCTCCCACTTTTTCTAGACAATCGGCACTTTATGTCAGCCGGGTTGTCAGCCCTGCGTGACGGCCGCCTTTACCCCCAGAACAGGCGTCTGGTACTCATTTCCGTTAGAGGCTGAGTCGACCCCAGGGCCATAGTGCCGCCAGAGGGTTTGGGTCAGTTTAAAAATCCTGACCCCAACGGGACTTGAACCCTCGACCCTCCGGCTTGTAGCTCAGTGCTTTAATAAAATTATAGATTATTATTATTATTATTATTATTATTATTATTATTATTATCATCATCATCATCATGAACAAATTCGTTTTAGGCCATGTGGCCTGTACGGTTTATTATTATTATTATTATTATTATTATTATTATTATTATTATTATTATTATTATTATTATTATTATTATTATTATTATTATTATTATTATTATTATTATTATAGTCCACCGCTGTGGTCTCGAGGTAGCGTGCTGCCTTGTCACGCAGCGGGCCCGGGTTCGATCCCCGGTCGGGGCAGTTTTTTTGGGTGAGGTTTTTATCGGGGTTTTTCCTCACCTGTAAGACAAATGTCAGGAAAACTTTAAGGCCCAAACGGTCCCCGAAATCATACGGCCATCATCCTTATCATTATCATCCTTGCCATTATCATTATCATCATCATTATCATCATCATTCACCGGTGTGGAAAGCAACGGGAAGCTACCACACCTACACAATTCCCTAGTAAAGCTGCAAGCATAGCATGAAAATGCTATGATTGCAGTGAAGGACCTGCCTTCGGCAGAATTACTATGGATGGATTATTATATTATTATTATTATTATTATTATTATTATTATTATTATTATTTTATTATTATTATTATTATTATTATTATTATTATTATTATTATTATTATTATTACTATTACTATTACTGTTTATTATTTTTGTTCTTTCCTTGTCATTTGTACAGTCTATGCCTATTATGATGAAACTCCCATTAAGCAAAGACAATTATATCCAAGAACTCAACTACATTAAGTATATGGCAAAAACCAATGGCTATAATAAGAATTCATAGATAAGCTCGTAAAAAACAAAAAGGAAGAACAACATAACCAACATAACTAAACTAGAAAAAGAATCTGACAACAACAAGAAAACATGGATAACACTTACATACACAGGAAAAGAAACAACAAAATTAGCCAATGCACTAAAGAAAGCCGATAAAAACGTAAAAATAGCATACAGAACCAATAACAAATTAAACAACATAATAAACAATAACATTGAAGAAAATAACATTTTCAACAGCAAAGGAGTTTATAAACTGACATGCAAGGACTGCAACAAATTTTATATAGGAAGGACAAACAGGAGTTTTAAACATCAGATTCAAAGAACATTTTCGAGACTTCATTCACGCAGAAGGTAAATCAAGCTATGCAAAACACGTTATCCATGAAGGACATCGCATGTTAAATATTGAAAACACCCTAACAGTAATGCACAGAGAAAATAATCCAGCGAAGATAAACGTACTCGAAGAGATGGAAATCATGAAAGCAGCTCACAACGACAGCCTGATAAACGAAAACGAACCAAATACATGCAACCCCCTCTACCAGATCTTCAGTGAAACACCATTTTGAATCCTGCCGATGATGGGACAAGTCCCGAAAGCGCTACAGTTAAATGATAATTAAGTTGAGGAGACGGACCTTTCAGGTGAATATTCTATAATTTTATATTAATTTCTATTATGTATTGTTAATCAAGTTGTAGATAATTCATAATTGTTATTATGTATAATTTAATTCTGGTGAAATGGAAGATAAGATCTTACGGTCTTAACTCCACCAAGTAAAATAAATAAACCGTTTATTCTCGTACTACCAAGAATAAAGAAAAGCACCGTAAAACTGAAGAGTAATTATTGTTAGTATTTTATTATTATTATTATTATTATTATTATTATTATTATTATTATTATTATCGTCATCATTAGTCAAACTGGCAGAGTTGAAGCAATAAGTTATTTTTTCCATTCAATCAGTAAAAAGTATTAAGTATAGAATAAAATTGCATAATATAACATAGAATAAATAATATTATAAGTAATATTCATAGGATTTTAAGAAAAATTAAAATGAATAAAAGAAAGTATTGGCATGGAATTGTTGCATAATCAATACTTCTGATTGAGCATATTTTCAAATGCATTGTATGATATTTGGCTTTTTGTTAAATTTGCGGCTAATTCCCTCTCACTGATGATTGCATGATAAAGTTAAATTACATCACATTACAAACTGCCATTAGAAAAGCTTTAAAGCCTAGCTAGTATAGCTGTAACCCCTACAGATCATCGATTAGTCTATCCTTCCTACTAGTATGTCAGGGAGGTTGCATCACTTGCTCAGCTAGGGTTTGCAGCGTGATTACTCATGAACGTCGAAAACTAAGTGACTAACTCACTGGCACTATCGAACCCGTAGGTCCATGGCCATATCGATATAAGCTCTCCGTACATGCCTATTCTGAGCCACGTGTTTCAATTATCCCCTGTATAATTTACCTCCCTCATATACTTGTTAATGTTATTCTCCCACCTCATTCTTGGTCTACCTACTGGGCTTTCCCACTTGTTTTCTTACAAGGATTTTCCAAGCCTCTCTTGTATTCCCCACTCTTGTTACATGAACTGCCAATCGCAATCTACGAGTCTTAACTGTTCATAATACATCCGGCTTCCCATCAAGATCATGCAGCTCTCTGTTGTATTCTCCATTCATCTTCTGTTCGTATTTTTTGGTCTTTTTTTCTTAAAAGCTTTATTTTAAAATACCCGTTATCTTTTCTCTTCCCCTAAAATAAGAGTTCTTGTTTCGTATCCAAATAACATTACTAGGAGTATAACAGTCATATATATTCCCACTTTAATTTTTGTAGAGTCTTTGGGGTGACAAATATTTCTGTAATGCTTAATAGCATGTATTTCCAGAATTAAGCCGAAGTGTTTTCTTCTTCTTCTTCTTCTTCTTCTTCTTCTTCTTCACTTCCTGGTTTAGGCATTAGTTG